>SDVV010000153.1:0-38288 GCA_016164225.1 Gammarus roeselii | reverse complement strand
TATATATATATATCATGACTACTGTTGATTTTTAGTGAACTTCACCTCCAATTACAGCCTGAAATACACCAATCAACCCGTATCGACCCAATCCTGGTGTGATATTGCAACAGGATACAATATGACAACTTCCCTTACACTGGAACTGCGAACGAATCATTTAACAATGAACTTCAAACTGACTTTCACTATCCCTAATTGTTTTAACTATTTCAGGATTACCACGACGATATTCTTGAGCAATCTACACCTCCGGCTTGATATTTGGCAGCCGTTGTTGTGCTGAACGTAATCTAGGTCCGTGCCGGTACCAGCGTTTCGATCAAGCTTGTGAAAAAATTTAATTTGTTGGTCAAAAAGTGAGTACTTTTAGAATTCTTAACCAATATTTCCATAGAGAATCCAACAGCAGCTGTCACCAGACCAAGTACGAGCAGCAGGAAAGGCCCTTTAAGGGGCTGGAAGGACAGTGGCCTGGCGTTGCTCTTGGGAGCGATTTCTTTGGTGGTCATCAGGTCCCGGTACCATTTTTGAATGAGACCGGCTTCGAAGAGCCGCCTTATGCCAATATCAAACAGATGAACCCATGCAGTGCGCTTCTTGAAGTAAAATACAAGAGGACCGGAGTAAAGTTGTTCTTTGAGGAAATAGTAAGATTCTTGCTCTCCGGCATTCTCTTTCACCAAGTTTCTGTTGAAATGTTTGAAAAATAATATAAATTTAAACTGCTAAGTTTCCTCACGAGCGGAATTTTTTTCCCGAGATGTGTTTGCATCACAAGAACTTTTGCACAAAGAGTCATGGTGGAAACGAGAACAATTTGTTTTTTATTATCAACTAAGATGAAGAGGAGTTTTATATTTTAACTCCTTCTGGTTTCATTAATTCAAAAAGCTAAGAAAATCCAATAAGTAAACCTACGTCAAAGGTACAATATTTGCGTCATGAGGTCCATCCTAGTTTTCAGGGACATGTGCTGTAAATCATGTCGCGATTGAACAATGTTTCAGCTTTCTTTTAATGACAGCTCATATGTTAACAACTACGTTTTTTGCCCTACTTCTTCTGAGCCGTAAGCTGGAGCCGGCTGTCACTTCGCTCACCTTAGGAAGGAGTTGGTGTCTGTAATGACATGTTTGCTCAACGTCATCCTTTGGACCAACTTCTTGTAAAGGATTACGTCGTCACTATCGGTCATCGGCAACAGGTCCAAACGTCGGGCCAACAATCTTAACCCAGGGTCACCAGACAAGTTCAGTTGCTCTGGCAGGATCTCCCCGTAATCCACCATGGAAATTCTGTCCCGGGAGATAATCATCATATGAACACAACGTCATTAAGATCTGAACATTTATATAACTTTGAAATCTAAACTGCTGAAAGTAGAACTCATGTAAAATGTGCTTATTTATTAATACTCAAGGTGTCTATATGTGATTATGGCATTACCGAACCACTTCACTTGCCAAAATTTGAGTTCATTGTTACGGTTATCAGTGAGTTTCTTGATTCAGCTTGAAAACGCCGGACGGAGCAAGCTTGAGTGAGCCAGATTTGTTTAATGCTAAGAAGCCATAACTGAAGTCGCTTTTAACGAGGTCATCAATAGTGGCAAGTGTTTCTGGGAAGGCTGGTATGGTGAGCACTGCGATCAGGTTGGAGCTGTGGTAGAGAGTGATGAGCATACCCGTGTACCACCAATTGAGGAGCAGAATACGGGTCGTGGTGCGATGGGTGACCCTCGGCAGACTCTGCCACAAGAAACTCTGGGGCGGGATACATTAGTAAATAACGCCGGATAGGGTTAATATTGAAAGAGGCTGACAACAGGGCTCAAGTATGTCAGGGGCTGTAGTTTTGTTAGTAACTGTTGTTTGTTTTCTGAGTAAGTAGAAAATGTATTAATGAACATGGAATCTTTTCACGTAAAAAGATTTTCTGGATGACACAGATGAAATGCTGGTTGATTGAACAGGAGAAAGGCCAAATCTGAGCACTTTGGCCGTGAAAAGACTTGCTAAATATCAACCGATTCTATGAACAAACCCTGGCCCATTGTCTTAAAATATTTCGCAACCAAATTTATCGCGCGAACTATGAACTTATTATTGCATAATAAAGTTATTAATAAAGCCGTAGGCATACGCGATCCAAATGTCATGATCAGTTAGAATGAAATGCCCGTGATATTGAGTAGCTAATTCATGACGTTCATTAAAAGTTGATCTCACTCATTTGGCCATTAAATGCAGAAGTTATTAATAATGAATATTATTATTAGCCTGCCTGCATGCGGAGGTGGCGCCAGAATAGAATCAATAGACTGTTTATTATCATTCAATTTAGTTTGGTATTTAGCTGAGTCATTTCTTGAATATGATAATAATTTATTGATTACAATATCCTCACCATAGTTGCCTGGGTAACTGCATCGCTGAAACTAAGGTTGGTATGGGACTCCGCTGGGGGCATTTGTAGAGTGAACAGGACCAACGGTGTGAAGCACAGGGCAAGAAGCACTGCCAGCCATGTCTGACACAAGTAGAAGATGCCTTAGAACGATAATTTGGATTCCTTTTCGGATCAACCAGCACCAGCGGCAGTAAGCACGTGGCAAGAAACCATACTAGTCATATTTGTTGGAGTATATTGCAACAACAGAGGAGGTCATAACGAAAATATATTTTAATGCGGATTACCGATGCTCTATCCATGAGAGAAGAAGGAACGAGTGAACTGAACAAGTTATATGATGACGCTGTTACCATACAAAAACATAGTTCGGTAATTTCGCCGACTTGTCAACCATTCCACGTCAATTTCGCTAAGTTACTATAATTCGTCATAAACAAAATTTGTAAGCATTTTGAATGAATTGTCTGTATTTCCGTTGGCAAGATAGTCACAGGTTTCTAATGAGATAATTGCCCATTCTGGGCAAAAAAATCTCATTTATTGTGTTAGCATGCATGATACCGAAAATGATCAATTTCAGGGCTAAAAAGCCTGTTCAGCATAACTCCCAATACAACCTTCCGGCAACAACAGCATCAGATTTATCGAATTGACCGTTTCTATTCGTTCCATCCATTATCAATTTGCGTGGATTGTCCAGTTCTCGTTTTATCCTGTTTCTATCCGTTAATTTCACTGTTTGTTATGATAGTAGTTGATTCGGTTCGTAGACTGCATTTTGAGAAACAAGACATCGAATAAATGATCATTGTATACGTCTCTTAATGGTGGTGATGTAGATTAAGAAGTGTTATCGAGATTCTAAAATGTTTACCTGCCACTCGAAGGGATGCAACAAATTCCTCCAAGAAGCTATCGGTTTAGGTTGCGGAGCTGCAAATCCAAATCCTTCCCAGAAGTAAGGAATTGAGCATTCAAAATGTTTCGCTCTCTCAGGCGTGATGGCAAAGACGTTTATTGTGAGGTCCTTTTTTCCCGAAGCCACAAGTCCCAATAGACCCGTCCAGGAGTCATTCTCCCAGCCTCCCCACTGTCTATCTGGCGCTTTCAACGTTGTCGTGAAGGTGAAGTTCAACCAAGACCCCAATGCTCGCACAATTTCAAGGCTCAACCCATTTACAGAACCGTCAATCCTACTATGAAAGACAAAAGGGTAATCCGATACGTCGGTTGCAATAGAAATAACATCACCATCGAAGTTTTTATTTCTCATGCCGATCAACGAGTCCCATGAAGTATATTTTATTGTGTTCCACGAACCGATAAATATTTTTTCTGACATGTTTTCATTTTGGTGGCTAAACCAAGAGTTACCAACGTATAGCCGCGCAATTTTATGTCCCTCATTATCAAGGCACTCATTCACAAAGATTATTTCATTTGCTATTTGCAGAACTGGATACACCTCTTGCTTCTGATGGTATCCTGAACAATTTTTTTCTATGATGATTACCTGTTGAAACTGCCACGCGTGTCCGAAATGCTGCAGTATTGTTATCTGATCAGTTCTAGCCAGCACTGCTACACATCCACTCCTTTGAATGTCTGTAGGAGGGAGTTCGTATTTACTTCCAGCCTGAGTTGCAGAAGCGACCTCATATATGAAGACCGGGATCAGAGCGTTTCTAAAAACAACGTTCGCATCCAAAGAAACCGGAGAGTCTTTGTTGAAGAAGAGGAGAGTGCATTTATTGTTTAAAGGTCCGCGGAAGATGTCGATGAGAACCTCTGTTATAAGATCATTTTTTATTCCGTTTAGAAAGGGTTGAACAAAAATAATTATTAGAAGTTGCAATCTACGTCCTATCCTCATTTTCATTAGACTGCCCAGAACGAAAAAAAAAATTATGGAAAATTAGGAATTTGCCTATATCTATAGGCTATATAACAGCGACTATCTTGAAGCAAGCTTCTCCTGCAATGGTTTTGTAAAAACTTGTTGAGTAAATTAAAGTTTTTAGATGAGAAACTTTTATATAAAAATAATTACGCTTCAATAAATGGCATGATTTTTTTCATTGAAGCGACCTAAAACACTGACCGTGTGTGGAAGGGATATGAAATGAAGTAGGTAAAACGTGATCTTATTAGATGCATGAAATGCTGATTTTTATTTCTGGAAATACTTATAGAAATATTGTAAGTGATGTATGTATAGTTTGTGTGTCTATAAATAATACTCAGGACGCAGTCAATCCTGCTTCTCTTCTCTATTTAATTCAAGGTCTTTAACAACAACAGCAAACAAGACATTTTATTGTGAAGATAAAAATAGCTTGCTCATTTCTGCTATCTTCGATTTCCGGAAGTGCATCCGCATCATGGCATAATTGATTATCTGTCCAAAAACTGATCTCCGAATATATGACAAATAACCCAATAATAATCACGCCAATTACAATAATGCGTTCTGGGGAAATGTTTCATTGAGCATCGTTCTCAAGGCTTCTGTGATGGGACAAGCGGTCGACAGAGAACATACTAACAACTCCGTTGGGAGAGTTACACAAGCCGTCTTACTCTCCGTCTCAAGGCCTCCGTGACAGGACAAGCATAGCCTTCGTGACGGGAGAAGCCATATATACTTCACAATTACAAGGCCTCTTTGTTGAAACAAGTCGTCCCACTCCATTGTTGACGGTCGTAGGGTGAGGTAGTCTGTGGCTAGTCTTCATCTGCCTGATATATAAGTCTTCATCTGCCGGATATATAATAGAGGAGGTCACTTCATTTACTTTGTTAAACATTCACACGGCAAATGATAAATCACATTTGAACACCGTGTTCATGTGTTGGTGATAAACTAATCAGGCCTACTTTACTCTATTCAAACAGTGTAATGATAGAACTTTCCTCACTGACTCCCCCATCTACAGTCGAGAAGTGAGCAAACCGCTTACTCTCTGTGCTTCGGTAAGCCACACACCCAAAAACTTCACCCCAACTCGAGACTGCTTACCGCAAACAATGCGGTAAGAACCTCGAGCAATCTTCCTCTTCCGGCACATTAGTTCACTGCGTTCATCGCCCACCACTCCATCACCCACTCTGCACAGCAGCTCATTGCGTTCAACACACATCACTCCATCGCCCTCTCTGCACATCAATTCGTTGCAGTGCACGCACATCACTCCATCGCCCTCTTTGCACATCAGTTCATTGCGTTCCTCGCACATCACTCCATCGTCTTTTCTGCACATCAGCTCATTGCACTTGAAAGTCTCAGCAACCCGCGCCATGTGAGCTTTGACCGCAACCTTTCTGCCTTGCCAACGAAGCCCGCTTGACCCTCGCCCTCACCTCTCAGCTGAGCCGGGCCAAGGCCTTCTAGAGTCGGCCTTGCCTGGACACACCCCATCACAGCTGATCTGGATACTCGTTACTCCTGGACTTGACTCTGGACATCGTACAAACAAACAAAAAACCTTTCTTTGAAAAACTCTTTCAAGTAACAGGTTGTCTGGTTATCAAAGTAGTGTTTCAATGCGTGTCTATTTTAGTGTTACATTGCGTGTCTACTTCAATGTACTCAATGGTGTGCACTCGAAACATCTTACCTTGCTTTTAAATATCACTTATTACAATATTGTTATAGCGGCAAAATATTTCTTATACTGACGATAAAGAGTGTGTATAGTGAGTGTTAAGCGCCAAAGGAAAACCATGTTCTCATGTGCTGTGATGACCAGGAACCAATCCCACAAGTTACTCACTCTGTCGGCATCATCAGACTGACGCCGACTAACACCAGGGAAAAAACAATCACCACACTGTAAAAAAGAGTGTCATTAGTTCCATCGTGTTCTATTTTGTGTTCTATTAGTTCTATTTCTATCATAACTTAGTTAATTTTTATTTCAGCTGTGCTCGTATTACTTGTTTGTACTTTATCAATGTTATTAAGGATATGGGTATATTGATTTCGATCATCTCGATTGAAACTGGTATTGTCACTGCATAATTATAATTTGAAAACGTGTTTCCGCACTGTTAGGGCAAATCTGTTAGGATGACGCCCTGTTAGGAGGCCGTTCTAGTTAGTTCGTCCTATATCTCAACTGTGCACTTGTTATCTCTGTGTCTATAACCGTATTCTAAGATGTTACTGGTATGACGATTTTCAAAGTTTTGAAATGTGGCCGGTTCTCTGTGACAAAACAACAAGTATTTTGTATCAGGAAGTATCATTGTATTCTACCACTTTACATCTTGCAGCTTTGAATCGTGTAACGATTTCATAAAACCCCATTCACAGAAATGTGATTTATTTTTCCGTCATCTTCTGATACTCCGCCTGTCACGTCTGGAGCAAGGTTGGTGCCAATAATCATGATATCATTCTTTTATTGAGAAGCAGATGGGAGCAGCTCCGAATTAGTTTAGCTTTGTATTCAACCCAAATCCCGCTCTAACGCGCATCCGACAATACGCGCATCCGACTTGCATTCGTACTGTTCCTGTTTTACTTCTGTTTCCGAATCGTCGACGTAATCGTCACATCCCGCATCTAGTTATAGTATTGCATTCCTATCTGTTGTCTTCAAGAAATCACCAAAAATAGAACTCAAGCTAACGTTCCGTTTTCCCACCGGTAAATTCTATAAAAGTCCAAGATGGTTCAAGCTAAGCTAAAATGTGGTATCTGCCACACCTTGTGCGCCACCGAAATGATGGATTGCAAAAGTCCTTATAGCTCTGCCAGGACTTTGCACAGCAGTCCCTCAAATGGAGAATGCAAGACATTGTGCTGTATATTTTATCAAACGGCAGAGGAAACCAAACAACTGAAAGCACAAATCAGTCATGCCTCCGATTGCTTATCCAAAACAGAGGCAGTCTCATCCAATGGCTTATCCATAACAGAGACAGGCAACACGGATACCCGATTGTATGTATAGAGACATACAGCCGTTTCCCCCTAGTTAGGGGGGTGGCTAAGTTAGGCAGACACAGAGGGGGGAGGCGCCCAATCTCCCCGCCACAAGACCGCCGTGTCCCTGCCGAGGCTCGAACTCGCGACATGCAGCACTAGAGGCTAGCACTGCAGCCGGATACGCTAACCACTCGGCCACGGCGGCCCTAAATACCCGATTGCTAGCTGTTGAAATAAAATTTGGAAAACGTGCTGAAACAATTTAACGAGGTTAAAGATTTGATAAGCAGCGTATTAACAACAGTCAAAAAAACTGTCAAGGCCACCCAAAATCGAATGAAAGAACTCCAAGTGCAACTAAACTCCGAATTCGTCGAAAAGCTTTCAGCTCTAGACGCTTAGACAAACGATCATATTAAACCGATAGAAAACTCAGTCAAAGATAACGAGGCACTGTACACAACTGTAGGTAGTAGGAGGCAGCCACGCTGTGACAATGCAACTTACGTTGGACCACAATCTCACCACTGTCGACCCGATACACGTAACTGATTCGTTGTATTGCCCGATGAAATGGACGCTCTGAATACAGATAAAATTATTGTGATTGGTGATTACAATGTCACCTCCTTCAAATCAAATCAGCGAAAAGGGAGAATTCAACTGAAAATACTCGGCTAAGCTGATCTGAAAATTAACGAGGTCGAAGGTATAATCGCAATGGGAAGGATAAATTCATCTAAGCGAATTTTAGTTCTAGTCGGAGCTAAAACCGTGTCGCAGACGGAATCGACATGGAAAAGGTATGAAGCCATGCCAAACATCAAACCTTCATACGCAAATCTCCATGTCCCTGGCTTTCTGCCCCATCCAAACCAGAGTAGTTACAAGTTAAGAAAGATGTTTTCACTTAACAATCGCCAAGCAACTTTCTGCAAAGTCCAGAAAATCTCTTTCTTGGAGCATTTGTCTATAAAGATCGACCCAAGTTCTATAACTTTAATATAATCACCAACAAGGCCACATTAACACGTATGGACTTGATACAATCGGAAATATCCCTAAAAACATCGACGCTGGACTTGTCAACGGAAATATGTCAAAAACGTAAACGATATCATACCAATAACTCCGCCGGCAGTGCCCGACGAAACGAACCAGCGGCCTCCGCCAGTTTCAACACGAGATACACAACAAATACAAGTGCCTTTCAAAACACCACCAAAAGTCATAGCAAAAAAGTTCCTGTTATCAATCCAGTCCGAGTTTGAGGCAGTGGTCGCAGCTCCGCTAGTACAACCCGTGTAAATGAAATCGAAAGTCTTAGCTCCGACACAAGACGTCAGAGTAGAAGCAAAATAAGTCAAGCAAAGCAAGTCAATGTGACTAACGGTACTCTCAAATGTTACTACGTGAACGCTTGAAGTCTCCGAGACAAAATCGAAGAATTAGGTATCCATGCACTGAATGAAAGTATCCACATAATAGCAATCACGGAATCGTGGATGAATTCCAGCCCCAGGCATTATTTAGGCGAATTTACACTTCCAGGTTACTCACTATTTCACCAAGATCGACAAAGCCGAGATGGCGGAGATGTCCTGTTTCTCGTGAAAAACACTCTGCAATTATTAGAAGTCACCATTTCAAACAACAGGCACGACATTGTATCAATCCAAGTAGTCGGTAAACATATTAAAGGTCAAATCACTCTCGTCTATCGCCTCCCTAAAAGCAAGGTGGCAAATGATATCGATCATGACAACACCCTCGTCGATATTGTCATAACACAACACAGTATTGTGCTTGGCAACTTCAATATCCCCGACATTCATTGGGAAACAGACGAATACACTGCCACCGGCCAACGTCCGATTAATTTTGCAGACGATAAATTTATGTCCGAAATGGCGAAGACACCTACAAGAGGTAGCAACATTTTTGATCTCCTTTTTAGTGCAAGCGACTCTCATGTCACGAACGTCGAAGTAGGCGAGCCACTAAGAACTAGTGACCACAACTCTATCCGTTTTTGGATAGAGCACGAGTTGAAAACATCAACAAACTGCGAATAAATACCTAACTTCAGATTAGCTAAATTTTATGACTTATGAGAGTCAATGGCGTCAGCAAATATAACACTTGACGCTTAACTGTTTCTTGACTGCACTTATAAATTTGAACATGAGCATATCTAGCCAAAAAACCGG
This sequence comes from Gammarus roeselii, assembly GCA_016164225.1. Taxonomy (NCBI): domain Eukaryota; kingdom Metazoa; phylum Arthropoda; class Malacostraca; order Amphipoda; family Gammaridae; genus Gammarus; species Gammarus roeselii. The sequence goes on along the minus strand of SDVV010000153.1, from coordinate 28,730 downwards.
CAAACAGCCGTCTATCAGCCCAACTGCTGGGAAGGAGAATTTCAGCGCCTTCAATCACGAAAGAAAGCAAAGCACTCGATAAAACAGATACGTCCACATGACGACGTAGCAGAAAATGATTACAACATTAGCAGACGAGATCTAAAGAGGGTCCTGAAACGTAAGAAGAAAGATTAAGAAAATGAAATTGCCGCCAATGCCGAAACAAATACGAAACAATTTTTTTGTTATATTTCGAGCGAACCAATTCAAGATCTCTAATGTGTCTTCTCGAGAAAGATGTTGGTGAGCTAGAAACGGACGACAGCAAATTGAGTGTTCTTCTTAATGAATACTGTTGTTCTGTATATACGTTTGAGAATCATGATAATCTTAATCCTGAGGATATCATAGCGGCAAAACCAATTGAAGCCCTCAGAACAGTTAACTCTTCCCCCGCCGAAGTTATAAAATACACAGATAAATTGAAAGTCGCCAAATCTCCAGGTCCAGAATAAATTCGTCCCAAAATTGTAATAGACTAGAAACGAAATCGACGAATATATATCAAACATTTTCACCCAATCTCTCACAGATGGCACCTGCCCCTCTAAATGAAATGAAGCCAATGTTACCCCAATTTTTGAAAAAAAGGAACAAAGAGTGTCCTGGCAACTACCCTCTAATTAGTCTCACCTCAGTCATTTGCAAGTTGATGAAAAGTTTGATAGTAGATAGAATTACAGAATTCTTAGAATCAAACAAATTGATTAATGACTCCCAGCATGGCTTTAGACACAACCATTCCATTCTTACGAATCTGCTACACTTTTTCAGATACATATTCAAAATCCACGATACAAAACCTCCGATCGATATCATTTACCTTGACTTTCAAAAGGCCTTTGATAAAGTCCCCCACAAGCGCCTAATTAGTAAATTGTACAGTATCGGTATTCGAAACGAGCTTAACAACAGGATAAAATACTGGCTAACGGACAGACGGCAGCGAGTTGTACTTAAGGAGCTTCCTTCCCTTGGGGTAACGTTACAAGCGGCTCGCCGCAAGGATCCGTGTTAGGGCCAGTTCCCTTTAAATTATTCATTAACAATCTAGATAGCAACGTGCTCTCAAACATTAGCACGTTCGCAGACAATACTAAGATCAGAGGAAAAGTGCAAACTGAAATAGAATGCCAGCAGATCTAACTAGAATTGAACAAAATTGTTGATTGGTCAGAAAAATTGCTGATGAAATTGAATGTAGACAAATGCAAAGTTTTGAATATAGGTTCTCATAACCTCAAACACGAACATTCAATGTCCGGAAAGAAACTCCTTCCCGTCACCGAGGAGAGAGATATAGGTGTCGTCATTAGAAACGACTTGAATAGCAGCAAGCAATTGAACGATGTTGCCAAGAAAGGCAACAAAGTGATATATATGATATCCCGCACTATCTTGTACAAAAGCCAACACAGTATGCTAAAGTTATTAAATGCATTTGTTAGACCGCAGCTCGAGTATGCCTTCCAATTCTGGTCTCCATTTCTTAGAAAAGACGTTATTAAACTTGAGAAGGTTCAACGTAGAGCTACCAAACTCATCTCCTCGCTGTGGCTACGTGAACTCAATTTTCATTCACGAGAGAAGCGTCGAGTCAGAGGCGACATGATCGAAATGTATGATTATATGAAGGGTAAGGAGAACGTCGACCTAGCGAGCCTTTTCACTCTAGACTAGGAACAATGTATACAAAATTGGTGGGAAACGTTTCTCACTCGACATCACGCGCAATTTCTCCACGTATAGAATTGTCGAAGAATGGAACAAAATTTCCCGCGGAGGTTGTAACAAGCAATACAATCGAAACATTTAAGTCGCGGCTCGATAAGTTCTACATTAATCACCGATAAATAGCTAAACCGTTCCTTTTCCTGTTGTTATAAAAAAAAAACGGAAATGGCACACGAAGCTCTCTCAGACGTTCTACTTCAGAACTAATCCTCTTGCTATCAAAAGGCAACCTAGTTTGGACCAATAGGCCTGTTGTTGTCTTCTTACAGTTATAAACACATGTAAACACTTCATTTCTTAAGGTCATCCGTGTATGGACGAAAGGTCTCTTTCTCCAAAACTTGGCTTCATTTGTCGGGACAAGCCGTATGGATGCTTCGCAACGACGGCGGTGTTCGAACAAGCCGATTCACACTCGACGAGCTTTTTTTTTCGAGACTTCCTGTACCGGGATAAGCATTCTTGTCTAGACGGAACAGGGCTGTTTGATAGGACAGAACATGACCGCTTGGTAGGACGTAACAGGGCCGTTCGATAGCTTTTCAATCAACAAATGCATTTAGCATCGCTTCATCTGTACTTCAGCCAGAATTGATGCCGGATATTCGCGTAAAAATCGACCGTGATGATTTAAACTTGGGCTGCCATGTTTATTATTCCCTATCGTTTTGATGTAGATTTAATTCCCACCTATTCATATAAATGCCCCCAATCATATATTTAATCTCAATAAGGTATTCTTACGCAATATGCTAACACATTCAAAGGTAATTTCCGTCGTTTTGTCGTTCACAGTTTTGATGTAAGATCTCTAGTATATTACAGGTTGCAATCACACCTCCTGTTCCCAGCTTATTTCACCTCTACTTTCCAAAACCCCCCCTTTGCCGGGATAAACCATTTTCCTCCATTTCACGAGGCTTTCCGGGCGCGATCAACCGTCGCCGATCTTCACACTGGCAAGCAGGCTGGCGACAGGCTGTCAACCGTCGCCCGTTTTCACACTGCCAAACAGGCTGGCGACAGAGCTGTCCACCGTCGCATGTCTTCACACTGACGAGCAGGCTGAAGACAGAGCTGTCAACCGTCGCCCGTCTTCACACTGCCCAGCAGGCTGGCGACAGAGCTGTCAACCGTCGCCCGTCTTCTCACTGCCAAGCAGGCTGTCGACAGAGCTGTCAACCGTCGCCCGTCTTCACACTGCCCAGCAGGCTGGCGACAGAGCTGTCAACCGTCGCCCGTCTTCACACTGCCAAGCAGGCTGGCGACAGAGCTGTCATTCCCCGCACCTTACTTCTTAAAGGGGCTGGGTACAAATTGTGCTTATGGATTGCACTTGATGACAATGATGAACGATTAAGTGTGATAAAACACCAAGCAATCCTTCAGATGTTGTATGCAATGGCGATGTGAATGAGCAAATAAATCATTCGAAAATTCTTATCTATCATGAGGATATTTCTTTGAAGCGTTTACCGTCGTAAGTTACTAGGTTGATCCGTTAGCTTAAAGCTATACCGTAGACACTCATGAATTTACGTTAATACAATATACAACTGTCGATCACTCACTCTCGCGCTTCAATTGATCAACAACGTAAACAGGTTTGTACCTGTCTCAGGAAAATGTGTTGATGCGTACCACCCTGGACAAAATAGAGTACCTTCCCGTTTAATATATTCGGACACCGTTGATCTAATATCACATGTAACAGCGGATAAATTGAAATACAACGGTGTCAGTAGTCATTTTTGTAGGGCAGAACCACACTGTAATATATACAAATATTGCAGAATACTTTTTCAAACTTTCGGGGTTCATTCATGTTTTTACTTTAATACAATTTCTTTGTTATCATAATGGATGTTTTTAAAGAGCCTGGGGGAAATATCGTTTGTGTGCAATGAGTATTTAATTCATCAAGTATGAAAAAGTAAGTTTTCAACATCCGCTCCGAAATGTGGTCCATCTTCATAGTTGTCTTGATGCTCGTTGATCAATAAAACATCAACAATCTGATTGATGACGGACTCATTGAATCAATTTCTGCTGATGTCAAGGTTCATACTATTCTCTGCAGGTCGCTGGCAGCTTCGTATAAACGTTGTTTTCAAATACTCGTAAGTCGAAATAGCGTGAATAGATCGTGAATATATCGTGAATAATTTTTTTTGCTCCACTATAACCAAATATTTTGATATAAGTAAGATCAAAATCTTGCCGCATTCTTGTTCTAAATGATTGTTTAAATTATATACGTAATGAAAATATAATTCCAACATTTCCAAACAGAATCCAACAACAGCTGTCACCAGACCAAGTACGAGCAGCAGGAAAGGCCCTCTAAGGTACTGGAAGGACAGAGGCCTGGCGGTGTTCTTGGGAGCGAAACATACCGTAATGCATCTCTCGGAGTTGCTGTCCATCGTAACTGGAGTACTACTCAAACTGGTCAAACGTATTAAGTAAAGAGAGAAGATTAAAACCAAATGACAGATTAAACTCTGCAATGACATTGATTCACTACAAAAGGATTTTTTTTAAATGGGCCAAATGTTTCTTCGATATTGTGTTGCTACCTCAGAGGAAAATTATGCCTGTCGGGCCAACTAAGTTCGTTGGAATGAGGCAACATGTGAATGCAATCTGGCCAGGCATCGATTTGTAATACGTTCTTTGGAAATTGATCCAGTGTCAATTCTGGGATGTAGGATTATCTGTCAGCAAACATACTAACAACTGTTTGGACGAATTTCAGAAAGAGATTTTATGTTGTGCAATTTTTTGATATAGACTATTTTTCTATATAAATATATATTTTTAAATCAGTACTTCCCCTCGTGCCGGTTTTTAACTGATCGATAGCCGAAAATTACTTTTTCGCGCCCGCTCTCCTTCAATTTCACTTTGTCCGTCCGAGCCTTCAATCCGGGCCTACTACCGTGCGGAAGCTCAGGGTCGACTTTGTTCATTAGCTTATCAAAAATGATAAGTTTGAACCCCAAAAACAGCCTTCAGTTTGAAAACTGTGCTTCCGTCTGAAGGATAAGAACGACGCAGTTGGTCAAAAAACAGATATTCAGTTCGGAGGTCTCAATCAACAATAATAAAAGGCCTTCTGGTAGTGGTGAAAGGAAATGTTCATAGAAATTTCAGGATAAATGATCAAATTTAAAGATGACCGAAATATTTACCTAATCATATACACAAAGAAGTGTTGAGCGAGGTTATCAGGCACATAGTTCGGTAAGTTACACTTATAAAATATTGTATATACTGCAATAAATAATGTTTTATTAACGATGCACTAAAATCAATAAACAGACTAGCTTATTGCAGGTTCTCTCCCCTCAACTATTGAGGGATAAGTGATACACTTAGAATTGATTGCAGTTGATCGGTTGAGTTTGGTAATAGTTTACATATTGAAAACGTTTACGGGAAGTTGTTTATATTTCCATCCGAGTTTGTTTGCTCCATATTTATTTACTTTGAACAAACCATATACTACAGGCTAACCATAGATGCCATGCAAATTCACCTTAAATCTGGAATAATTGTGTAGTCATGAATATTCATGTTAATATCTTGATAATGAAAATGTGTTTCCAACAACGCATGAACTTTCAAAGTCGTTTATCACTTATTTTCTTTCGGGAAACATTTAATCCAATCATTTATTTGTTTGCACACTATCCCAGAGTCCTGTTTATATTTCACGTCCATTTATATTGCTTGGCCAGATTTTAATCCCACTGAACAGTGCAAACACATGATATATGCCAATGTTCTAGCTCGACCCAGAACCACTAGACTGCCTCTTCATACAACTTCATGTTAGAGAAATCAAAGTAGCGAAGAAAGCCGAGGGAAAGCTGTAATGTTGAGATACTCAAAGGGATTTCCAATCTTTCCTTACATCAGTTCACTGCCTGTGCTCGTAGTATGTAACATTCAACAACACAGCTGTATTACACAAATTGGTTTTGATTTTATTGGATTTCATTTCTGCCTTACTCATGCTCTCTAACGAAAATGTTGAGTTTACCTGCAAGAGGCAATAAATGAAGCTTGCGTGACCACAGGCCACATGAAACTATAATATAAAAAAAACGTAGTCAAGTGGCACTTCAGTGATCGTTCGTTTTTGAGATACAACTCTCCAGTGATCGATCTATTCAAGTGTTTTTCAGGGAATTTCTGAACGTTGTCGTTGTCCTGGCCCACGCAAATGGACAAGTTACTACATGTCAGTTGCGTCTTCGAAAGGTATCTTTATGAGGACATCCGTGGTAATATTATCAACCATTCATCCTTGACTTTTCCTCGATAACCGTCTACTTTAACGACAATGGATAACGAGGACAGACGATATCTATCACATCCACCAATAAAATGTGTGCTTGAAGAAACACGTTTTACATTAACTTGATCCGAAGCAGTATGTTTTCTCCACTTGTATATGCATGGCAGCTATAGGTTGAACAACTGGACCACGAACTATTTCATGGAAACTCAAGAGCAACTTAAGATGTATGCTCATTCACGAGCCAACCATTAGACAAATGGAGGGTATCATCGCGATGTTCACCTCTATTGGCATAGTATTATCAGTAGACACAGATAATCTACCCTTACACCAAGAAACTTCCGTCTTGCGCACAGTTCCTACTAAGTAATTTTCAATTTTATAGCCGATACAAAATGTGTTAGGAAAAATTTATGCTGATGTATTGTGTGACAAGTAATGATGCTGAACTATTTCTTTGAATAAAAACGCAAAATTAATAAACAGTCCCCTCCCTCTCTCACCTCTTCCCGGATACTTACATCCAACACCCAGATCCTCATCCGCATCCACATCGTTTCCTTCCCTGCTTACACCCAAATCCTCACCTTCTCAAAGATCTAGGTATGTCAGCACTAATTGTTCAACAAACTTCCTGGTCATTGCCTAAAGACTCAGATCATTACCAACTTCTCTCAAATCCTCACATCCAGCATACAATTTGTTCCACAAAGTAAATGATTTTTGCCTAATGTCCTCAGATTGTCACTCTTTATTCCAAAGCTTTTACACTTCCCATTTCAAGATTGTCCTCATCACACCTAAATAATTAATCTTTAAGCCCAGATCATCACATCAAAACAAGGACATGTATTTACCCTAACCGTCAGATATTCTTCCAATACTTTCAATGTCTACCATTAAAGAAATTTTTCCCTTCCCACCTAGATCATCTTCACTTGCACCCAAATCTCACCCACACTTTCCCATACGTTCTCACTCCATTGCCCAGGTTTTCATGAATACACCCATATCTTCTTCACCAAATCCAGAGCATCCCCCCGCAGTCATATCACTCCCACTTCAGCCCTCCCCTCCATCGATTATCCCACTTACCCGCCAAATCGTATCCTTACACCAAAGATCCAATCCCTACACCCAGACACACATCACCACTCTCAAATCCCCACCCGCAACCCGGACCCGTTCAGACTGGTCCTCAAGTGAAGAGGACCATCAAAGCCCTCGAACCCACGATAACAAATTTGCAATCAACACAACTTCAGTCAAACGCTGGAACTCGGCAGCGCACAAATATCTGCTATTTTTTTGTGTGCTTTATCTAGAATTTGTGAAAAATGTACTGATTCATTTCATTGCTCGGATACGCGCAAGGAAATGTAGTTGAGAGATATAGTCAAATTTGTGTTAATATATATATATATATTTGTGTGTAACATCTAATTATGTAGCAAACATATGTTTCATATTGTATGCCATACAACTTATTTCAGTTATCCAACCTGATTTGAAAAAATACTAAAAAAATCATCACCCGATTATTTTCCTGGCTAACGTAACATCTCACTGTAGGCAACTAATTTGCGTCTTGTAATCGACGCAATCAGCTATTAATTTAGAATGTCAGAAGCCATGTAATCGTTTTGTTCAATTGCCGCAAACAACATTTTCGTGATGAATGATTAAATGTTCATCATTGAATGAGGTGAATGATAGGTTCATTCTAGTGAACAATGTTCGATCGTGTAGTTGTGAATTATTGATCTCGTTTGGATGGCGTTATGCTGTGGATGCTGTGGATGTTGCCGTCAGTCATTGATTGCATCGGTTACCTCTGCTGTCACTCGCCGGAATTAGCATTTTTTGCGGTACAACTCGCTACTTTGTTATATATGATTAAACCCAATTATTATTTCAAATAAGAAGGAAAATTATGTTATTCATTTCACAGTTAGTTGTTTTATCAATGTGTTTGTTAGAGGTGTTGCAATTGTTTTGATGCCCTATATGTATTAACAGCACACATTGTTGTTGCGTGATATTCTTACGTCATGGCTGCTGGTGCACCAGCAGCTGTTCTGATACAACCTCGTCGAACTAGCGCAACCGTTCACGTTCACGCAATCATCCATCACTCCACGAGACAGTAGCGTTTTACTGAGAGGAGCAAAAATCCTCAGGAGTCCCTAAGGCCTGTTTGATCACAGCTGGCCTTCATCGCTGTGGGCTCCAGCATTTTTGCTCGGTTAACCCGCGGAAGATATTGCTTATGTGGTACACACATCAAATGAACTTGCAGTTCCAAAAGGTCTGTTCTGAAAGCCTCAAAATCAATGCTTCTGCAGTAAAATGAGATTGTACTCAATATGGTCAGTACTGATCGGGCTTTTCCGTTCGTTGATTTCTGTGAAAAAAGCAAGGGTTCGCGTTCTGATGTTAATATCTTCCTGGTAAATTTGCATCTTCAATTCTAGTGATCTCTTCATTTAAATCCAACTACTAGAATTATTTTTTCTTACGGACAAGTCGGTTGGTGTATTGCTCCGAATTTCCAATATTATCTTTTCGGAAGAGATTAATAGTTGATGGCGTCAAATTATTGGAACCTCTCAGCTGGGTTGCCTTGGAGAAGGAAAATTCATGAGACAGCATTGTTAGGTGGTTCACCCGTCATTATATTGCAGTGCTGGCTCCGATCTCATACCCGCAGAAGTTGCTAAGACGAGCTACGTGGTCTTCGTGAATTCTAATCGCTCTCCTGTGCTGAGGACATGAGAGATCTAGCCTGTGGCTCTATTAAGGAGACTCGTAAGGCTTCCTCATGTGAAGTCGTCTTCGGATGCGGTTTGTTGATTATTGATTCTAGCTCCGGGACTCTAAGTCAACTTGCCCTTAAGTTTGGGAGAGAAGCAACGAGTCCTACGGAGGTGCTGACGGAATTGGCATCGGCTGCTCTTGTGGATTTTGCCTTATCTACGTTTTATCTGCGGGGCGACGAGGAACAAACTACCTGCATCTGGGGCGGATCGGGGACCACTGGCGTGGACCTTCGAACGTATCCGGGTTTTTTGACGAGTGAACTCCAACATCAACGAAGACTACCTCGACGGAGGAGGACGAATTGGCAACTGGACTCCATATGGACTGGCTTACTGGATCGGTGAGTTTTCAGGGATTTGTTGGTACTAGGTAGACTCTGGCTGGGGTCCTTCCAATAATTGATTATGTCCCGCTCTCAAAGTACCTTATGAAAATCATGCTCCTGCACAAACTGGGATAGCCCTCGTTCACTCGCTACAGAAATATCCTTAGGGAAATCCTTTAGCCAGGACCTTTCCTATCGTTAAGCTTTGGACTAAACTTCATGTGCCGACCTTTCATGGTATTCCTTTGTCACAGGGTGCTGGAGCTGCCGAATACTGCCCGGGTGGAAGAGTTCTCGTCACAGCTGTCGTTCAGTTATTCGAGTCGATGGAAGGCGCCTTACTAAAGAAAACCTTCATCATAGTCAGATGAAAATCTTCTATTGTTAAATCTGTTATTATATTCTGAAAAAAAATCTATTATGGCTTGTGTATTTGTTAACCCCGAGGTTATTGCTTATGCCAATTTCTATCAGAAAATCCTTTACAACTCCGTCATGAAATGAATTCTGTATTCATGATAGTAAAATGACAAGTATTATTCTCAAGTTGCAAAAGAAACAGGGTCATGTTGGAAAGGGCATCTCTGAATAACACAAATGCTCTATTAAAGTAACGCGTTACTACACATCTTCTCTACACATCTGTAATTGTTATGTTTATGCAACGATAGTACATATAGCAATAAAAGCTAACATACACCGAATTCGTGGATGACTATGCTCCTTTAGAAACCTTCTATTGCACACGCTGCACGTAATCCCATTTAAAAGGATGGTCCGGTTATTTCACGAATGGTCATTGATTTGTATCTCTATCTCACATAACCATTCTATTGATTCGTCTCCTACTATGAAGATGGGGAGCACATTTACATTTCTGAACTAATTTCATTTTATTCAAGTAGGAGAGACAATGAGTGGACTATTATGATTTCTTTATACGTTAGCATCTTACTGTTCAAGACTGTGGGTTCTAATTTTTGGAAGAAGCGAGAGACGTCACCAAAGTTGTTGTGCAAATCCATTACAGAAGAACAGAGATAATATATGAAGAAGTAGTTCGAACAAGCACGGTTCCACTGGTATGATCAACATTAAGTATAGTTCTCGTCATCAGTTGAACAGTTGCTAAGAAGTTCACTTATATTATATTCACCTCGTTCCACAAGAGCTATGCGGTTCAGTTACAGATACAGACACAGAGACTCATACACCAATAAGGGATGAGACGCACGGCAACTTAATAGTTTACAATCTTTTGCATACAGTCGCAACAAATTGAAAAAGAACGCAATGTCCAAATTTAGAAATGCTCCGCTCTTTTATTTCTAAAGCATTGCCATCGAGTCATTCAATTAATTCTTTTGTATTCTTTGTTATTATTTATTTTGCAATTCTCACTGACACAATAATATGGGTGTAAGGTATTGAAGAAATAAACTTAATAATATGGGTGTAACGTATTGAAGAAACATCTACTGGTCAAACATGGGTGATTTTTCGCGGGAGACCTGTTAGATTACGGGAGATTCTTGTCGGATTTACAGAACTTTCCAAAATAACTACGGAGAGACTCTCAACCTGCTTGCGAGATATAATGCAATTGTTAAGTGGTGTAAAATTGGAATAAAGTCCATTCGTTGATTCTTTTCAGTCATTGACACAAATCCTCCGTCAGTCTACGAGTAATAATAAAATGGTTATGAGACTGAAGCAGCTAAAGAAGAACTATTCGTGGGTTTGCTGTCCAGTCCTTTTCCTCCATTGTCACTCAGCTCTCATCCGTCTGCGAGGAATGATGCGGTGGTTATGATACTCAAGCATCCAATCAAAGTTGCTTACTGGGTTCAAATAATTTTCCCTTCCTACTATTGACAAACAGCCCACTTCATGCAGTCTGCGATGGATTCTGAGAAGGTTATGAGACAGTAGCAGGCAATCAAAGATCATTCGCGGGTTTATCCTCCTCCTCTTTTCAACCATAGGCCCACATCAGTCTGCCAGGAATAATGCGATGGATATGAGGCCGAGGAGCTTATTAGAACCCATCGACGGTCTCTTAATTGCTGGCCCTAATGGCCGTGGACGAGTCAAGGGATGAAATCAGTCGGTGGACTGGCAGAGGTACCAAGGGGGGAATTCTTACGGGTATGTTGATAACGAAAGAATTTACATAACTGCATAATTAGGTTATTAATTGTACAGTTGAAAATAATTACGAGACAATAGAGGTAAATATTAGAGGTAATATCACATTAGAGGTAATATCAATTCGAGTGTATTTGGTCAATTAGGATGTATGTTATTAAGATCATTTTTCTTAAGAAACCTTTTGTCATAAACACATGGTGCGTCGACCAATTCATCAGATCTGCTAAGTCTCCAGTTATTTGAATGTCGTAATGAGAGTAGTGTAAAGGGATACGAAACGCGGATTTTGTCCGGTCTACGGGAATTTGCACATAACATTTCACCTGGGTAGGTCGCGGTGCATGCAACCTGACTCAACCGGGGGTACGGCAGTCGGTGCGAAGGCGGTGCGGGGCGAAAGAAGCGGGCAGACGGAAAGCTTATACATGTTAACGGGTTATACATTTACATAAGGGTATTAGCATTTCAATGCTTGGGGGGATATTGCAACTTCGTTGCTTTCCTTATTGCATTTCAATGCTGTGTCTTCTGAATGTTTTTGGGGGATATTGACAAACAAACATTTATAAGATATTTTTTATTGATAATTACAATTACATACTAATTTACAGGCTGTATTAAACGTCAAGCCTCCACACATATTCTTCTTGCACGATTGTTGATTTCCAGACACGTTCATGATGAATTTTTCAACCTTGATATCATTTCTTCGAGGTACGATGTTGATCAATATACACGTGGCATAAATTCAATTACTTTCTTGTTATTTTCACCGATTGTTTTATCTACGATATTCGCCACGGATTCATTTGCAGTCATGTTATGACCGAATGTCACATTGCATGTGATTTGTTTATATACGTATGAGCTTATTTGTAGATCGATTAAATAGAATATAACCAGCAATGTTGTAATTACAGTTATGGAATATATTCTTAGTCGATGTGGTGATGAACGTCATATATCCATGCTTGTTAAGGTTTCAATGATTTATTCCGAACTCGGTTTTATATATATGTATATATCATCATAAACATGATGCCACCAAGACGCTGTCACCAAATATACCCTGGTTTCCTCTCACCTGCACGACACCCTAAGATACCTGTTTCAGACGAGACCGACATCGGGTTTAAACGAGGATGATACCTGGTGCCACCTATGCGCTCATACAGGTACGAACACGATGGCCACTCCCCTGACAGCCTCTGTACAGCGTTCACGCCACTGCCTCAGTCATACCTCAGTAGCGGTAGCGAAAGGTTTCTGCTGTAATTCGTTCCCCATAAGGTGCGATATTAGAATGTTTCCATGCTAGTAGGTTATATTTACTTCATGTTATTAACCTGTCTTGGTCCCTGTCAGTAACTCACTACTCTCTCATACGGTCATAACAGCTGTGTAGTGGGAGGCACTACCTGAACTGTGCCATGAGGGATACGTGTTTTCACCTGATCTCTCGTGTGTTATGCTGGGATTTATACAGAGATCGCAAACCAGTGATGCTTTATTGTACCAGTGTGATGATACGTGTTATTGTAGATGGATTTATGTGTGATGTTTATGTTGTATGTTTCCGTGATTCTAGGAACATATTTATTCCATGTTATGTGCCAGTCATGGCCCCCTGTCAGTATTGGTTCGCACATGGTCATACATGTTGGTTGGTAAGTGTCACTACCTCCCCCTACTGGTCCGACCGGGAAAAAACACGTTGCATCTTGTTATTTGCGTGTTAGGTTATGTTATGCTGTGATTTATTCAGTGATCGTATACCAGTGATCCATCGTTATATTGGTGATACCGTGTGTAACAACATATCCTAAAATGCATCTATCTCGTCCTCTTCCTCTTCAATTTTCAATAATTTATTCATGTAAAATGCTTTGGCATTTTATCCAGGAATGTCTGAATGATTGCATTAACGTCTGGAGTTATTACTGTCTTATTTACCAATAAACTTTTTAATAGATCAATTACATGAACACGGCTCTGGACATTGGGATGGCTAACAAACTCATTCGATTCAAATATAAGTGCTGAGTTAGTTTTAATATAGTGAAGTAAACATGGGGATAGTGTCTTAGCAACGGGAGGTAATGAGACCGTATATATTACTGCAACATCATCACCATTTTGTGGCTCATTTTGTTTGATCGGTTCCTGTGTGGACTCTGTAGATATGCTATTGCGATAGAGACCGTTAATAAAATTAAATAATTTTAATGATATTTCAGGCGATGTATTCAAATCTAGCATTTCATACCCACGCCTATTCAATCTTTGACTGTGATACGTACTGCTATGTTCTGCTATTTTTAACCCTGTTGTGATAGATATGGGTGTCGCGCTACCGCCATGATGAGTTGTTGCAAACTTATCCATCTTGGATTTTGGAACAAGGTAATAAATCGATTCATCCATGGATTCTTTTTGTCAAAAAACTGACTGCTGCAGGTAATAGTAAATTCAACAGAAACCCGCCACGCACGGTTGATTATGTTCTCCTGTTGGCCTCGGAAGATTTATTCCCGGTCGATTTACTGCCTTATTGTTTTTTTTTAGAATTGAATTTATTTACTCATGACTTGGTTGATGATCCTTAACTTCATTATCACTTACATGTTTGACGAGTTGACTACGTTCGGATGATTTTAGTTGATTTATTTTATTATAAAAATTCAATTTTCTTTTCAAAGTACGTTTATCACACATCACGACGCAACGTTTCCTACATTAATCCACGTAGGTTTGCTGTCTGGATAATCCGTATATATCACGTCGATTTACTTTCTTCCTCGTTTAATTCGGGTCTTCAATACCTTGATAGCATAAATATCATTTTTGTCACACTGAGCTAGTTCCTGCCTAGAGGCAAAACCTTTGATGGGTTCATCAGTATCGAGTGGCGTTATTTCATAGGTCGGAGAGTAATGTTTTTAATTAACACGCGAAATACGAAACACAGCTTTTGTGAACTTTGGTTCGTGTCCTCGCCAAAATGTCTTGAGACTGGGATCACAGCACTGTAAGCGTATGTACTCTCCCACCTTTAACTGTATACTGGGCACTTCTATACTTTTACGTCGTATTTTATACATTTCCGTTAGCAAAGCTTGAATTTGCTTGGGATCGTTCAACAAATAAACGTCAAATGGGTTCCGTCCCATTAATAATGAATGTGGTGTCATATTGTACGTCGTTACACGTGCTTGCAAATCCTTTATATAGCGTTCAGTTTGGTTTTGGATGCATATATTTTTCCAATTTAGGTTTTATAGTCCGTGTAACGCGTTCTAATGGGGGAAGCTTTAATGATCTTGTTTTATGTGTAATAAATGGATATGTAATATACAATATGCTCTAATGTTTCTATTTCTAAATTCACTGCCCTGATCTGAACAAATCCGAGTTGAGAACCATACTAGTTCATTGAATATTTTGTCAAATGCTGCGATCACATTTTTAAATGTAATAGCTTTCAAGGGTTGTACACAGATATTTACTGTTTATATCAATGACGATGAATAAATATCTAAGACCATCATTTTTAGATGCATATTCCTTCACATAGGCAACATCTGCACAGAAAATTGATCCATGATGCGCAGCTGTAAACACACGTCTGCTAAATTTCAAGGGTGCTTGCTTGAATCATGTGAATGTTTTTGATGCTTGTAGAAAATTTTCAACATCGCGTCTTGTTGTAGACGGACATATATTCGTATAGCTTTGATGTAGAGCCTTCACGCTAGAGTACGACCCAAAAGCCTCCGGATTGTAGTAGACACTCTCCATTCTAATTCACTACTAATCACAAATCGGGTGTACATTATATTTTATACTGGCAACACTTGTTCAAATTCATGTCCTGCAATTTGACCTCTAATCAAAAGTTTTGAAGTACTTGATTTTGTGAAATCAACCAAAATATGACCGTATGATTTTCGTTCCACATGTAGCTTATACAACGAGATGAACGATTCAATTAATCTTTTGCAAGATTTTTTTACCGAAATAACGTAATTGATTGATATCGCGCATGCGCAGGATAAGAAAATGTGTGGTATTCAAAGATATTGTGCGATGGAATGGAATTGAGTGTAAGAGTGATTGGTTTAAATATATCGCACTGATATTTTCATGCCTGCCCCGACAAAACACAGATGCAATAATACGTAGAGACGCTGATTCCATCATAAAGTCATCGTACACAACAAAAGTTTACATGTAGTTTTCTTCGCTAATGGATCGAATGCGAGTGGTCCTGCATGAATTTTTATTTATTTCATGTTTCCTGACAGGAAAGTGCTCTGATCCTGAAACGACGACCTCATCGAAACTATCAATGCATTAACTAATTATTTTTCCTACAAGGACGCTCTTCCCGCTGGATGAGAACCCGCTCACAAACAAACGTGTGGGTTTGGCGAGGAGGTTGATGTCCGCAAACCTAACAGTCTCCATTCTCCCCAACAGGCAATCGACTACTGACTTTTTTTCAATATACCTTTAATTTATATACATTTTTTTCTGACATCAATTTTTTTTTAAGGAATCTTTAATTTATAAATATTTTTTCTTTCTCTTATGCAGATCACCAAGTAATTTTTTCATCTCTAATGTCGATTTGCCAATATGTTTGATATTATTCAATATTATTCCCGTATATTTTTCCAGCAATTGATCTATCCTATTATCATTCCTCAACAGATCATAGTAAAAACTCGATCGCAGGTGAACCAGATCAATCCGGAACTTCAGGAATGATAAGGTATGTGTAACTAAAAATGGCGATACATATTTTTTGGATACTGTAATCATTTTTCAATGTTATATATTGTTATTTATATTCTAATACATAAATTTTTTCCTCGTGCAGACCGACGCAGCTTCTTCCAGCGAATCCACTGGCCAGTCATTGGTCAAACTATCAGGGTGATCCTAGGTACTGTATCCCAAACTATCAGCGTCATGTGCTGCCTCAACCTCACTAGCCGCAACCTCGACAACCGTTGCAGAGACCACCATGGCATACGCCCAACAGACTCGAGGTTATCATCCATCAGGATCCTTTTACCAAGTCGGGCATATACAAAGGTTAGTGTATATTTTTAATAATTATTACATCTTCACCATAGGTTGCCTGAAATGTTAGGGGTGTCTTCCTAGCTTATGTGATTGAAAACGCTCCAGCATTATTTCCTCTTGACTGAGGAAGCTAGCTATAAAGTCAGGACTCGGTACAATTCTAGGCTTGTGCATTTTTGATTTGATGTCTCCAAGCGATACACTCGATAAATCCAATTTCCACACTCGACGAGTCCTGTCTTATTAAAACAGTCACTTGTTCCTTGATTTTCAAATAAAAAACTTTAAATGTTGGTAGAGTCGTTGACATAAAATTGCTATCTTCAATGAATGCAAACCTTTGAAGAATCCGACTATAGGTACCCTAACGTTGTGGGCAAACAGGTTACAAAATGTATAATACACTAATGTATAAATGAGCGTGCGATTCAGCCCAGACATTAGTTCTGCTTATAAGCTCGTTGACGTCACACCTTCCTCACAATATGTAAGTAACCAGTCATTTTTATTCCAGAAATTTCTTTGCTATTTGTATTGTTTCAAGCGACCTTTATATGTTAAGCTACATTGTAGTGTTTTTATTCGTGTAGGATGAATCAAAACGATATGGTAATGGTGGATACGCCATTGTTGGAGGATGCAGGGAATGTTCCGTGCCCTAGCGCAAGCCACGCAATATTCGTAAGCCCTACCGTAAGCGTCGCAATATCCGCAATATTCGCGAAACCTAGCGCAAACTCACAACCGGTGGTGGTGGTGGATCCCTTCCGTCTTCGGAAAAACGCGGAGTCCAGCCTACAGCTGCGTTGGATGCGCTCTTGGCGCTGTCTCCTGTTGGACAGTTTGTTCCTCAGTGTACTGCTCCGGAACTCTCCTGAGTTCAGGGTACTGATGATCCATTCGTTATTCAGTCTACTTCTCCGGAACTAGCCGGAGTTCAGGGCACTGATGATCCGTTCGTCGCTCAGGCTACTGTTGCATCCTTGGTAGCGTCTCCTGATGAACCATCTACTGATCCTTCGGGTGAGGCTATATTTCACCCACCAACCTCTGAAGGTATTTTGGACCATCATTTCGTAACATCGACATTTATCCCAATCACAGAACACGTCAACATATCATCCATGATAACATTAGGATGCAGGGAATTAGTGAAGCACCTTGAAAATAAATTAGGAACATTCCAAAGACTCCAATGCACCGCGAGGGTTAAAATGGGGAAAACAATGGAGAATGCAACTATAGATGACAAGGACTGGATATTAAACACAAAGGCGATCCAGCTGACAAAAACATTAGATTTAAGTGCATTGATTGAGGATCTCGTGGTAAATTTACAAAATAAATTAGAAATATATGAGTTAAAAGGTAGTGGCTAGAGCATTAATGCAGTATCCGCTGTTGAGCTGAAATTCTACAAGACAGGGGCCAAAGGATCAAAAAGACTGGGTAGTTATGTTCCTTGGCCCAAAAATTGTCTAGGCAGGCATCATATAGTCAATATCAAGACAAAACAGAATAATTGTCTCCTGACATGCATGATTGCCCATTTTCATCTACCTGAAAATACACATCTCTAAATTGATAGACGACACTTGGAGTTAACTTGTCTCCCATACAAAAACACATATTTCACCTTCACAAATCTTCCCATGAACACACTTGTGGCTTTAGAAGATTCACTAAACATAGAAAGAGATTGTGATGTCAACATTAGACTGTATCAGCTCACCAAAGAGAAAGAAGGTTACGGCCTGGTTAGAGGCAGTTCAGAGGCCAGTGAGCAGTGCACGATCCACCTTGCGCACGATCCACCATCCACCTTGTCTTAGATGCTAATCATGTCGCACTCATTCCATGTGTCTCCACATTTATGAAAACATTTAGACATGCGAGACATAGAGAGAACTTCTTTTGTCCCATCTGCATGCAAGGCATGCACGAAAGCAAAAAAGATGGTCACGTAAAATTATGTTCGTCCACTACAGGCTTGCAAAACATCGGTATGCATGAAGAAGGCGAAATGTACCAATTCTCAGTTATGCATGCAACAATTAAACCCCCTGTTGTATGTTATTATGACTGTGAATCTGTGTTGGAGCCCACCCAAGAGGGGAAACATGAAGTCAACATACACAAGTTGTGCATGTACAGCTATACGCTTGTGGATAAAGGCGGAAAAATTGTAAAGCACAAAGTAGTCGATTCGACTACATCCCCTTTGAGGAGATGGAAACACATCTTGTTACGAATATATTGCTGGATTATAACGAATACATGTCAACCTTACCATTGTTCCCCATCCCCGTCCTCGCCAAACAAGACGTGAAAAAATATTGCGGAAGTAAAACATGTGAATGCTGTGGAGACGCTTCTGGAGAAAATGGTAAAAAACCTCTACGTCATCATAACCATTACGTTGAGGGGGTCTTCGGCCCCAATAAAGAAGTGATAACAGGAAACTACATTGTGGCTCTTTGTTCTAATTGTAACATGGGAATAATGGAGAAACTCAGGTTCATGCCATGTATTGCTCACATTGCATCGGCCTATGACATGCGCTTCAAACTGAGAGGATTGGATCTTTAAAAACTTTTCCAAATAAATGTTTCGCCAAAACAATCAAATAAAATGCTCAGCATCTCTGTCTTCTTGAACGATACCACGAGCAAGTACGGTATCAAGTTCATCGACTCGTTCTCATTCTTCAACTCAAGTTTAGACAGTTTTGCCATAAAAACTTAAAGATAGTGGGCATGACATGTCACTCCTCAAATCCCATCTCACAAGTCTCGGATACAGTGACATGGTTCTAGACCTCGCCAGTCGAATAGGACATTTCTGCTACGAAGCCATCACATCGGATTCTGTGCTGGACCAAACTGAGATCCCATCTCAACAAGCCTTCTACAGTCAACTTCGAGGCAAAGGAATATCGGACTCTGATTATGCTGAAGTGATTGAAATGTGGGAGGCAGCAAACTGTAAGACGTTGCGTGATTACATGATCATATACCTGTTCATCGACACGCTGTTGCTGGCCCAGGTCTTCCAAAAGTTTAGGGAGATCATGACACGCGACTATACCCTGGACCCCGTCCATTTTGTGAGCGTCCCTGGCTTTGCAATGCAAGCCGCCCTCTATGAAGGAAAAATGAAACTGGCGCTGGTCAAATATATCGATCTCCTCCACTTGATTGTCATAAACACACGAGGCGGATTCGTGACGTTGACAAAAGGTCTTACCAAGATAAACAATCCCCGATGCAAGGACTGTGATCTTACATTACCCGTGTCTTCAGCAGCAATGTGGGACTTAACAGTCTTTATGGTGGATGCTTGAGCGAACCCCTCATCATTGGCGAAATCCTCGAGCTCACAACGGAAGAAATTCAAGCATTCGACTTGATAAACACAGACTATTCTGTCGAGTATATGTACATTGTCTGCGTGGATGCCCAAGTCAGCGATGAAGTTGCAAGAAAAACAGATGAGCTGCCACTCCTGCTTCATCACAAAGAGATTACCTTGGACGATGTTTCGCCTTTCACAAAAAATCACTTGGCTGGCTCAGAACATCTCAAAAACAGAAAATGAGCAGATCGTAAGCTTGTTGCTAGTCATCTACCTCAAACTGACTACCTCGTGGCCCTGGAACTTCTCCAAGTACTCCTAAGCAAGGACTGGAAGTCGCCAAGGTTCATCGAATTTTTCGCATCAAGCAGGAACCGGTCTTCAAAACCTTTATCATGAAAAATATCCAGAAGCGTCAGAAATCTACGAACTCCTTTGAAAAGTCCCGATTCAAACTGCTCTCAAATAGTATATACGGTAAGCTTTTGTTCAACCCGCTCAACAGAAGTCTAGAGGCAAAAGTCGTGTGCACCCCCAACGAGTTCCGAAAACACGCTGCCAACCCGATCCTAAAAAACTGCTATGCTATCGGTCCCGAAACAGTCATCATGATCCTCAAGCAAAAAAAGTATCCGAATGGTTCATCAACTCAAGTTGGATTCTTCGTGCTTGAAAAAGCAGGAGCAAAAGTCTATAGCTTTTTCTATGACACACTGAAGCCACGCTACGGTGACAACGTCTCGTTCATCTACCCGGACACTGACTCGTTGCTGATCCAGTTCAAAGGCTTGGCCGACATTGAAGCGGAAATGCGCCAAGCTCCCATGGCTGAATACATGGACTTCTCCAACTATCCCAAAAATCACCCCTTGTTCGATGAATCCAAGAAAGGACAGCTACTGTAGGACTATTGAAAAGCAAAACACCTGATGACTACCTGTGTGAAATCATCTGCTTACAACCCAAGTGTTACAGCATGATGCTTGAGTCCGACGCAACAAAATCGGCTGCTACAGGTGTCAATTACCAGACACAAGCAAAAATCAAACATAAACAATGCAGAGATATACATAACAAGAAAACATACACACACTTTCAGGCAATACACAACATTCGTGCGCAAGCATGCCAACTCCAAACTGCACGCACTATCAAAAATTGCCTCAGTAAATTTGAGAATAAGCGCTACTATCTCGACGCATGCACAACTCTTGCCTATGGGCATCCGGACATTCCCAAAAAATCCATTGAAAATAAACCTACCGTCACTAAAAAGAGGAAGCGATGTGCCTTGGCTTTTGAAATCGATGAAGAAATGGATTTACATGGAAGAGACGCAAGCCGCGTGAGACCGTCTTTGGCGAATGCACACGCGATGAAAGCAGCTCCACGTCTACAGGATTTATTCTCTGAATATTCATAGAAATGTAAATAATACTTGCATGTAAATAAAAATAAATAAGTATATAAAAGTTGTTTGATTTTTCATAGTAATATGAGTATATATTGTTGTCTACAAGCGGTTTGTTGTCAGTATTACGTAGGATCTACGTAATTGTCTATGTCTCATCGCTGTGCAGTAGCCAATTGTATCAAAACAATACGTCATCAAGTTTTACAAACAGTATTTATCCAGGTATACAGCTACAGGGAGAGTGGAGCATAGGACTTGTAGAAGTATTCTATACTGATTGGTTCAAGATAGAAAAGCATGATATACAATATAACCTTGTAATCTACATAGACTATTTGAATGCTGAAAATTAACGAATCGGGCTTGAAAAAGCTTTGTCTATTCCTAGCGAGAATATTTCAGGCGATACATTGGAAGATTACATCTCCGAGCTAGAAATCAATATAAGAAATAGTCTGTTAAGAAAACAAATCGTTAGAGATGAAGGAAAATTGTTTGAAAATGATAAGACCCCACGACGCACAAAGTTCAATGCCTTTATCCTACAAAACATGTCGCAACACAAATATACTGAAGCTATGCTGAATTGGTACTGTGTCGGAGAAAGATCGGCTGATTTAATGGGTGGAGCGATATGTAATTATAATGTCGGTGAAGGTGGAGTAAGCAAAAAAATGTCCTATATGAATGATAGGGTACTCTACATAAACGTTTACTCCGATATAATTTCACGCAGTTTTATGGGCGACAAGCAAGTCAATATTCTTGATTTTATTCCTATTGATAACTCTTATTCATTTACACGCGCCCATGTCATATATGAAAAATTACAGCGTAGTCATATTGATTCCATTTTCATCGATCCACGAGATGGTGTTGGCGGTAATATCTGTTCAAGGATGGTGGATTTAGCCTATGCGTATTGCATTTTAAAAGAAGCTAGAGCTTCATAAATATAACGCTGGATATAAAAAAGGTCATTTGGTATCAAGCAATCGTGAGGGTGGTATATGCATTTCCGTCGTACAAACAATACGAAGTTTTATTCGCGAAACGTGACAAAATACGCGGTGGAAGTTTACATGATATTGACAGATTCACAAGTCCGATATCGTACCAGAGGGGTAGCGGTTTCTTCTCAATCATAGCCAGTCTTGTAAGACGCACATTGCCTTTTCTACGAAAAACATTAATGCCTGCAGCTGCCGATATGTCTCGGAACATGGCACACGATCACTCGGAGCAGAAAGATAAGCGACAATCAACAAAGGAACATGGGGTTGCTACACTCAAGAATGTTATAAAGAAAACCATGGTTGAAGGTAAGATCCCAGACACAGTAACGAAAAATCGTAAATTGAAGAAGAATCATAGAAGAAAGACGGACCCGTGTCATCCATTGTTTAATTACTAATAAATACCAGTGTTCATGTACCAATACCGTTAGTTTCGAGGAAGGTTCTATACCGACAACATGCTTGGTGGATCATCTCCCAACATGACAGGGCTAGAAGCCCCTACGGAAAACAATGAAATGGGGGTGATTGATATGTTCCCCTCCATCAACAAGAAATATTTCATTGAATCAAGTATCGAATCGAAATTTGAAAGAAACTATCTAAGTACGAACAGTAGTCTGTATGATGGTAGAATTGCCGATTCCTTTATAGAATTTCATATTCCAGGATCTGATAATGGAATGGTTGACTTGAGCTCGTTAACTGCAGAAGTGAAAATCCGTGTTAGAAATGCAGATGGAAGCGCATTGGCCGCCCGCTGCAAATGTTACACTTGTTGACGGATTCTTTCATCGAATGTTCCAAAGTCACTCTCTACTCCTAAATGGTGTTTAGTGTGAAGGAAACAGTTATACAGGACTATTAAATGATCCCAACGCCTATACATCCATGAAAAGCTCCTATCTAAATAATAAAGGGTTGAATATGATGTATAAATCATTGCAAACACCCATTCCAGATACCGTCGTCGCGGCAAATTTTACTACTCAAAACAAAAATGAGACATGGATTCAAGAAAGTGTACGTTATGGTATACATATGATGGGGCCAATAAACTTTGACGTATCCGGTAGCAATAGTTTATATATTGGATAATGTCAGCGTAATATACGTTTTGAGCTGGCAAAACCTTGTAGCGTTCTTCTAACACATGACAATGAACAATAAATCTATTTATTTGATTCATGTAAAGTATGGTGTAAAAAAGTTGTACCATACCCTACAGCTTTGCTTGCTCTTATTAAGCGCTCACAAAAAACAATGACATGATTGAATACATAATCGATCGACCTATTGTCAAAACAATCGTGTTTCCTACCGGTCAAAACTCAATCTCCATTGATTCCCCTTTCAATGGGGTTGTTCCACATAAATTAGCGCTGTTTATCATTGATCAACCTGCACAAAACGGAGCATATGATCGCAATCCAAATTACTTCCAGCATAATAATATCACAAACGTTATTGTTGATGTAAACGGAAACTGCGTAACCAACATTAGATCATCGTTTCCCAGAGAGTGTGCCCAAGCATATCAACAAACCCTTTCGGCTCTAGGGAGGCGTAACAGCGCTCACCTCATCACAAGACAAAATTTCCCTGTAGGAAGAAGTAAATTTGTTATAGATACAAGACCCACCGACTCTGAAGATGTCATTATCCTAGAAAAACGAGCAAACATACGTATAACAGTGAACTGTACGAATCCACCCACTACGAATAAGATCTTGTTCCTTGTAGGTGTCATCCAAATAAATTCGGCAAGGAGGGTATTCCCCAACTATCTACACTAATCATGGATAATAAACAAATTGACCACATATCCAAGAGCGTTCCAATTATGAAACGTGCCTAGATAGGATGTTTTGCGGAAAACAGAATGGATATGCATCAAATGAACGGCTATATGATTGTTAACAGCGAAAGCGATCCTAATAAAATGGGACATTGGATCCTAATATACAAAAACGGAATAAAACACTACTTTTATGATTCCTTTGGGTTCAATCTAAAAATATATGGAGGAAATATAGCATCGTATTATGAAATCCATGCAAAAATACTACTTGTACTACAGAAACCAATCCAAAGTGATATATTGTTGTTTTGTGGAGCTTACTGCATCAACTTTGCCTATTATATATGTCAAATGTACCAGTTAAAATGATAATCGAGCGGTTCGCCAACAGCAATCGACGAAGAAATGATATCAAGGTTGAAAAATTCATCATGAACGTGTCTGGAAATCAACAATCGTGCAAGAAGAATATGTCTGGAGTCTTGACGTTTAATACAGCCTGTAAATTATTATGTAATTGTAATTATCAATAAAAAATATCTTATGAATGTATGTTTGTCAATATCCCCCAAAAAACATTCAGAGGACACAGCATTGAAATGCAATATGAAAGCAACGAAGTTGCAGTATCCCCCCCAAGCATTGAAATGTTAATACCTTTATGTAAATGTCTAACCCGTTAACATGTATAAGCTTTCCGTCTGTCCGCTTCTTTCGCGCCGCACAGCCTCCGCGCCGACCATCGTACGCCCGGTTGAGTCAGGTTGCATGCACCGCGCCCTACCCCGGTGAAATGTTATGTGCAAATTCCCTTAGAACGGACAAAATCCGCTTTTCGTATCCCTTTACACTACTAATGAGGTATTTATGTACTAGGTACGGTGTGTGCATTGACACGAGTATCGCCGTCGTGGGTGCTGGGCATGTTGTAATGAGGTAATTATGTACTAGTTACGATATGTGCATTAGCACGAGTATCGTTGTCGTGGGTGCTAGGCATGTCGTAATGAGGTAATTATGTATTAGGTACGATGTGTGCATTGGCACGAGTGTCGTCGTCGTGAGGGCTGGGCATGTCGCAATGAGGTAATTATGTACTAGGTACGATGTGCGCATAAGCACGAGTATCGTTGTCGTGGGTGCTGGCCTGATGAGCGGTGACAGGTTGTATTCATGTAATGGTCTATTTAGCTGTGACCAAATGCAAAGAGGTGATGGAAAAAGAAGCTGATACTCCTTACACGGCTTGGAAAATACATCGCAGCAATGGCTTATGTAGTTGTAAGTTCTTTTTGTGTGCTAGACTGTGCGCTAAGCTGCTCGACTATAAATGACAAAACAATACCTTTTACTTTTGTCGTCATCAAACCGTCGACCATAATATCCTCATCATTGGAGGGACAACGAGGGACACTATTTTTGCATTGGATGAGCACAACCTTCATTGTACCATCAAGGTCCTCAAGAATGATAATTGTCATTATTATCATTGGTGTTATTTATATTAGTATTGTGTATAAATTACTTGTATGAACAAAAAACTTGACCAAGGGGGAATTAAATCAAAGCAATCTTTATTGAAATGATATGACAATTTATAACTTCAAGGCAGCTTATCAATTCACTGGAACTGTTGTTTTCACTGTTATATTCTGTGAATGTTCTATCGGTGCAGGGCCAACACAATGGACACAAGTGAGTTCTCAGCAATGTTGATTTTCGCCCTCACCAATACGTTTAATCAACTCGTGTGAATAACTGTTTGATATATCTTTTTCATAAACTGTGACCAAAGTATTCAATATTTTAACCTACATACTCAAATTTACCACTTGACATTCACGTTTCTTGACGAATGAGACATAGGTCAAATCTATCAGCTCTGACCCTTTCACTTGATATGTAATACCTAGTCATCAATCACTACACAAACTGTTCAAGCTTTGCAAAAGAAGAAAACACTCAGGTAATAAGCTGAGACACATGGAATTGGACGGGGCTCGACTTGAGTATTTTCAGGTCAAAGCTACTCAGTTCTTGTGGCAGTTTATGTGCCATTGAAGTTACTTTGAATCGAGTTTTGAATTATTTAACAAATATTGATCATGAATAGAATATATAAAATCTTCCAACAATGCTTAAAAGATTCTTTAAAGCGTCATTTAACTAACCTACATGTGACCAGAACCCCTCCGAGAATAATATGAGATCCCTGATTACGGTAACTTGGCGTTCCAAAGTTTCTTGCCCGTCTGGTCTTGCCTCAGACAAATCTCGCCAGGCGGTGTTGGTCGAAGACAAGTTTCCTAGCTTAAATAATATGCACAGTTACCGGGAAAACTTCAAGCAGAAAAATTGGTATTAGCAATTCTTTTCTTTAAGTCTCCCCAGAATATCTTAGAAATAAATATTTAATGACCTGGAGATCAACAGAGATGACTGGGGAACGTAATTTCTATTGAGACGTTTTTCTCTTACAATCAGAGAAATGACATAGTCGATTTGACTAACTTAAACTAGTCGTATGAAGTAATATGAGATAGTTACACTTCGTTCAGTGGCTTCAATTCGTTCGGCGGCTGCAACGGATTAACTAAGAATATCGTTCACCCCACGTGCCACGTCTCTTCCATTTGGGTTAATTAGAGCACGCAACCGGCTGCAACGCTGCAAGTTAGTTCAAATACGTCCAGATACAAGCTGCGGCTTCTTCCAGTTGCACCATTGTCTTCTAACGAGTGAGTGCACCAGCAGTGACTGTAGCTTTGATTAGCTAGTATTCAGCAGCGTGTATTTATACGTCAAAGGTATAACCGCTACTGATGGTTGTGCACGGCCAAACAGTAGCTGCTAGACAGGTTATGCACAATACAGAAACAATTGCACTCTTTACATGAAATCTAGTACTGGTGTCACATAATGCTACAGCTTTTGAGCAACATATGGCAGCACTACCTCATTCATCTTCTAATTGGACGAATGTACCTTGAATACTATATCTAGCTGTACAGGACTGACATGCACTGTGAATTCAGTGTTCAACCGTGGATGCGTAAACGTGGTGAAATCTCCTTGTTGCTGTGAATTGTATTCAAATGGGCATTTTAAATTTAAGTGACTTTTCGGCAACGTTGTCCCTATGTTGAAAATAGTTGAAATGTGAAACATATTCGTCGTAACGTAAATAAACGACACGACATAATTTCAATTACTTGAATATTTTCATAAAATCTCTTGTACCCAACCGAGGGATAATATAAGAGCAGTCTGTCAGGCTACAACAATTGCAAAGCAAGGTACCACATTGCCTTACTTTTGTTGTAGTTTCCTGGGGTGTTCTGGGTCTGCTGTTGAAATTGTGGATTGATAATGAGGAGCCTCTGAACAAATGTATCAGCAGCCTGCATAATAAGCAGCTTTAGATGCATAGCAGCGACCGAGATAAACGTCGAACGCGTCGACAAGCGGAGCACCCGAGAAGGCATAGCACCACTCGGTGCGCTACCTATTGACGCCAGTTTGCATGTGGATGTCATGTAGGATAAGAGAAATAACTGACGGAGATAATTCTACATTTATGTGGACTTCGTGTATTAACCTAACTTCTGTAGGGGTGAAATATATTTTCTCCATTCTTTACAACATGGTACAGGAGATTTTTGATAGATTTGTCTCAAGGATATGAATGTTATTAACTGTAAAAATAATTTATCATATACGGAAGATAGTTAATGGCCGTGAAAGCAATAACGGCAACGACAACAGCGACACCAGTAGCAGAGATAGCATGTAGAAGATACTGGGATGGAGAACGCATCAGCGGTGACAGGAGTAGCAGCGGCGGCAGCAACAGCGATGGCAAAAGTGATGTCATCAGTAGCAGCAATAGTAGCGGCGGTGGTAATAGCGGTGGTAGCGATGACGCTGCATAGGCAATACCGACGACAGCACCAATAGTAACAGTCCCGCAGCAAATGCAGCGATGGACAGATCAGTGCAGCAATGACATTTGCTCCAACGGCAGCAACATCGGCCGCAGGTGCAACAGGTGCCGCAGCAGCAGCAACGAGAGATTTTGTAGCAGTGGCAGCAGCGGCCGCAACGACACCAGCGACGGTAGCAGCAGCAACGGCGTCAGCAGCACTAACAGTGACGTTAGCATTGGCAGCATTGGTAGCCAAGGCAACAATAGAAGCAGTGACAGCAACGGCAACAGCGGCAGCAGTGGCAGCAGCAGAATCGGTATCAACGGCAGCAGCAGCGGCATGATAACATTAGCATCGGCCGGAGCAACAGCGGCAGATGCAGTAGCTGCAACAACATTGGTAGCAGCGGCCGTTGAGGGAGCAGCGGCAGCAGCTGCAGCAACATCAGCAGCAGCAGTGGCAGCAATGTCAGCAGATGCAGCAGCAGCAGCAGCGGTGGCAGCAGCAGTGGCAACAGCGAGAGCAGCAGCAGTGGCAGCATCAGTGGCAGCATCAGCGGCAGCATCAGTGGCAGCAACGGCAGCAGCAGCCGCAGCAGAAGCAGCACGAGCAGCGGTGGAAGCGGCAGCAGCGGCAGCAGCGGCAGCAGCGGCAGCAGCGGCAGCAGCGGCAGCAGCGGCAGCAGCGGTAGCAGCGGCAGCAGCGGCAGCAGCGGCAGCAGCGGCAGCAGCGGGAGCAGCGGGAGCA
>SDVV010000152.1:0-36230 GCA_016164225.1 Gammarus roeselii | reverse complement strand
TTGATCTGTTTCTGTTCACAGGAGTTAATCTGAACAGACCAACACTCGTCCGCCTTGATCTGTTTCTGTTCACAGGAGTTAATCTGAACAGACCAGCACTCGTCCGCCTTGATCTGTTTCTGTTCACAGGAGTTAATCTGAACAGACCAACATTCGTCCGCCATGATCTGTTTCTGTTCACAGCAGTTAATCTGAACAGACCAGCACTCGTCCGCTTTGATCTGTTTCTGTTCACAGGAGTTAATCTGAACAGACCAGCACTCGTCCGCCTTGATCTGTTTCTGTTCACAGGAGTTAATCTGAACAGACCAACAAGCAACTCTTGGTGCATTATTCCACTCTCAAATCTTTCGTGAAAAAATGTGGTCCGTGTTACTCGTGATTGTGGCTCTTCACGGCCAACCCGGCCAATATTCCTGACACTTCAGGTAGTATCATGACTATTCAACATATATTCGAGTCCTTGTTCTCTTATGCCTCGCCACGGCCTAGGGTCTTATAATTCGAGATTACAGCAACAACTGTTTGAAAGGCAAGTGGCATGGCCACTGAACAGTTGTTGTAATGTAAATATGTACAAAATAGTTCAGCTAGAGTAAAAATTTGGGAGCAATGATACAAATGGTTTTCGAGATAACTGCTTAAGTTGAAGGAAAATGACGTCATAAAATAAACTCAAAGAGATGATATCTCAAAACTCGTTTGTCCAAACCTTCAAAATTTTGTACTGCATAACTATGTTGCGTACATCTACACTATAACATATTTTTTATATTAAAACTTGCCCTACAATGGAAAAACCACTGTAGCTTGCGGTACAAAACCGACTGCTGGTTGAGGTATAAAAATCTATGCAGACTTAAATTTTCACATTTTTTTTCTCGTTCGTGTTTAATGCAAATATAAAAAAATACGATCAAACATGGATCAAACAAAGATAAAAATCGTATTGGAAATATGTTGAGTTTCATTTTTTTTTTAATATTTAAGCTAACACAATTGAGCAAAACACCGGTCCTCCTGTGTAAAGAGAGCACATGTCAGTGTTCCTCAAGGCTGGCCTAAAAGCCGTCACTAAATGCATTGTCAGTACCTTGCCGGATTTGCTCAAACAAAACTCTGACAGAAAGCGCTGACAATACATTTAGTTGCTGCATTGTGCCCAGCTCTGTGGTATGCAAACGCCCTCGGCCCAGCTCTGTGGGATGTAAAGGCCCTCAGCCCGGCCCTGTGGTATACAATGGTCCTCGGCCCGGCTCTGTGGTATGCAATGGCCCTCGGCTCGGCTCTAGGGTATGTAACCGCCCTTGACCCGGCTCTGCAGTATGCAATGGCTCTCGGCCCAGCTCTCTGGTATGCAATGGCCCTCAACTCAGCTCTATGGTATGCAATTGACCTCGCCCGGCTCTGCGGTATGCAATAGGCCTCGGCACGGCTCTGTGGTTTACACTGGCCTTCGACCCGGCCTATGGTATGCAATGACCTCTTGGCCCAGCTCTGTTCTATGCAATGCTTTCGACCCAGCTCTGTGGTCAGCGATGGATTTTGGCCCAGCTCTGTGTTCGGCAATAGCCCTTGACCTGGCTCTGTGATTTGCAAAGGCTCTCTGCCCTGGTCTGTGGTATTCAATGGCTCTCGGCCCAGCTTTGTAATATGCAATGGTTTTCGGCCTAGCTCTGTGGTATGCGATGGCCCACGGTCCAGCACTGTAATATGCAATGGTTCTCGGCCCAGCTCTGTGGTATGCGATGGCCCACGGCCCAGCACTGTGGTATGCAATGATTCTTGGTAAGAAGCCTCTTTATTGCTCAGCAAAACTACAGAATAAAAAGCAACACAGCCCGTGAAAAAACATTTAAATTCGTGTAAAGCCACTTCGAAATCAGGCTTCCATGATTGTACTAGCATTTAGCATGTGTAATCATGGTAACAAAATCATTAGTTTTTAAATGCATTTTCTTTCTACACGAATATAGACTCTTAAAACAAATTTGAAGGGGCTTCAAATGAGTTGCCGAGCTGTTTCTGAACTACGTAACTACACGACCAATTGAATAGTTTTAATAGGATGCCTTCTTCCAGTGTGTCTGATGTGCTCAGCCAGCTGCTCTACCTGTCTGATGTCTTGATTAGTGGCAAAGATGATGAAGGCTGGGGCCCCATCGGCGTGGCAAGTGGTCTTGTCCGGACGGAGTTTGTAGCCGAGCGCACACGAGCAGCCGTACGAGGCGTCGCTGTTGTGGCAACGCTGGGAGCACGGCAGGAACACCAGGCACTCATCCACGTCAAGGCACCTGGCAGTGCAGAAGTGACAAGCTTTTTTTTAGAGACAAGATAAGTGGGTTAGAGACAGTAGGGGAAGGGACCGGCCAGCTGGCCGGAACACAAGGCACTCATAGACGTCCAGGCCCCTGGCTTAGTAAGAGGAACAAGTTAGGAGGTCAGAGAAAGTAGGGTAAGGAACAGGCCAGCTGGCCGGAACACGAGGCACTCACAGACGTCCAGGCACCTGGCTTAGTAAGAGGAACAAGTTAGGAGGTCAGAGAAAGTAGGGGAAGGAACAGGCCAGCTGGCCGAAACACGAGGCACTCATAGACGTCCAGGCCCATGGCTTAGTAAGAGGAACAAGTTAGGAGGTCAGAGAAAGTAGGGGAAGGGACAGGCCAGCTGGCCGGAGCACTAGGCACTCGTCCATCTTGCATGGTATGAGAGACAGGTCATTGGGGAAGGGACAGGCCAATTAGCAGGAACACTAGGCATTCACCCGTGTCCATGTATCTGGCACGGCAGGAGGGACAGATCAGCTGCTGGAAACACAAGGCACGCGTCCACGTCCCGGCGTCTTGCCCGGCACGAGGAACAGATTAGAGGAGGCCCCTCATAGGGACAAGCCGGCTGGCATGAACACCAGGCACATCCACGTCCAGGCACCTGTCTTGGCAGGAGGGACAGGTTAAAGAAGGCCCCTCAGAGGGACAAGCCAGTTGGCATGAACACTGGGCACATCCACGACTAGGCGAATGTCCTGGCAGGAGGGACAGGTTAGAGAAGGCCCCTCACAGGGACAAGCCGGCTGGCATGAACACTGGGCACATCCACGTCCAGGCACCTGTCATGGCAGGAGGGACAGATTGAGGGGGAGAGACCGGTCAATTGGCAGGAACACTAGGCTCTCATCCACATTCAGACATCATGCACGGTAGGAGGGACAGGATAAAAGAGAGGGACAGACCAGCTGGCGAGAAGACCAGACACTCATTCACGTCCAGGCATCTGGCACTGCAAAAGGGACAAATCAGGCAAGAAGGGACAGGCCAATTAGCGGAAAGATCAGGCACTCGTCCACGTCCAAGAATCTGGCACTGCAGAAGCGACAGGTCAGGCAAGAAAGGACGGCCAATTAGCGGAAGATTAGGCACTCGTACACGTCCAGGCATCTGGCACTGCAAAAGGGACAAATCAGGCAAGAAGGGACAGGCCAATTAGCGGAAAGACCAGGCACTCGTCCACGTCCAGGCATCTGGCACCGCTGGAGAGACCGGTCACAGAGTAAGGGACAGGTCAGCCGACGAGAACACCATGTACACATCCACGTCCAGACACAAAAGACAACCTAGTTTGGGCCGAAAGTCCTGTTGTTGTCTTCTTAGACTTGAAAACACTTGTAAGCCTGGCACGGCAGGAGGACAGGTCGGAAGGGGGGGAGGAAGTTCAGGCCAGCTGGCGAGAATATCAGGCAGACTTGGTAACATACACAGAGCTTCGTATTTTTCTATGCCAAAATTGCTAGAATACGTGACCGTGTTACTGGACGACAGGCACTGCTTCTGATGCAAGTAAGAGCACGTCAGTAAGATAGAGACGCCAGATATTGGTTCGTTCCAAAATTTCAGTAAAATTATCTGGGTAAAACCAACCGAAAAAAATATTGACGTCTATGGCGAGATTACAAGAAGAAGGTACACTTTACTGAAATGAAAAAAGTCCTTTGAGAACGCAGACACTACAATTTCTGCCGTGCCATTGCAGAGTAAAGGGATCACGGAGGCAGGAAGGCAAAAAGTGGGACAGGAAGATAAAGGTGGGTCAGAATGCCAAAAAAAGTAGAAAGGCATTTAGGGGAGGAAAGACAAAGGTGGATAAGGCAAAAAAATGAGACAGGAAAATAAAGGTGGAGCAGGTAGGCATAAGGCAGTGCAAAACGACAGACCAGGAGGAGGAAGACAATCGGTGGGGCAGGAAGATGAAGGTGGGAAGGATGAAAATAGCGAGCCAGGAAGACATAGGTGGGGCAGGAAGACAATGAATGGACCGGAAGACGGAAAGTGAAGAAGGAAGACTAAGGTAAGGCATAACGAAAATTAGTAAATCATGAAAATAAAGGTCGGTTCTGAGACCAAAATTTGGTTAGGAAGACACGACGTAAGGCATGAAAACAGATCTGGGTCCAGGACGACAAAAGGTGGTGCAGAAAGAAAACAGAGAATCAGAGAGACAACAGGTGGAACACGAAGACTTGAAAGATGGTGTTGGAAGATGTAAGGTGACGTAGGAAGGAAGACAAAAAGTGGTGCAGAAAGACAAAGATTGGGGGGGGGGGGACGGCAATACAGAAGGTAAACTATTAAGACAAATACACGAATCGGATTAAATGGTAAACTGGAAATGTCAACACGCTCAATACATTAAAAAAAATGTAGTTGAGCAAATTTGGTAAATGGTTAATCTAGAACCAAAAAACAAACAATACTTTATTTTTGAGTAGTTAAACCTTACGAGCGAAGGAGAAGACCAAACAAAGTCTGTTATTTAAAAAATATTTATCTAAACACATTGCTGTACTTCTCTTATAATAATGTTTCCTGCACTTTGAGCAAATCTATTTATAAATAAAGCTATTAGGACTTTTGGGAACAACTTCATTTTGCACTGACCACTACCTTACGGCAACCCGAACACGGCCTGAGATGTAACCATTTCAGAAGGGGTTAAAAGAATGGAAGTACCGAAATATTATATGCTTTAACTATCGTTCCAGGCACTCATCAGCTGCAATTTCCTTTGTGTTCCTCAATTTTAATCTGGATCCCCATCCAATGTCATTCTGAGCACTGCACTGTTTTGTCAAAAGAGCTACGGGATGGTCTATAATGACTCATTAAATGGCTAACTTCTCTAAAACACACAAACGCCAAGCCGCCTAAACCAGTTCTGTTGATATCAACCTACGACCCAAATTATGATGCTTAGTCTAACTATTTGCATTCTCGTGTTAGCTTCCTCTTTAAAAATTGGAATATCAAACTGTAATTGACCTTCAGCGACCGTGCAAATGAAAAATTTATTCTGCATCGTTCAAAGATGCTCCCCACCAACAATGCTCTACCTGGCAACTGCTCGAACATCGGGGTGGATGATCTCAAGATTAGTTCACGGTTTCATGTATCATCCAAAGATGCTCCCCACCATCATTGCACGATTTGACAACTATTCGAACTTTGGTGTAAACCATCTCGAGATTATTTCACGACTTTCTGTATCATTATAAGACGCCTTAGACAAATATTGAGGGATCTGCATCGTAGCAGCAGTGCCAATTTATCATATTTTCAGTTCCTATGAGACACAGACTGTCGACTTTTAGTTACTGAATGTACCTTAGCCGAGATGTTTAAATCTCCGTCGCCATATGATGTGAATTACTTAAAGTTAGAGTGTCCAGGGTGCGTTATTGCTAAGAAAACTGGTGATCTTCACAAACCTAGTTCGATACGATGTGTGAGAGACTATTACTTGATCGAGACCGGTAAGCTATTGTAAAGAAATTCAGGATGAAGGCGACAATAATCAATAGGGGACGGGATAGGGAAGTGACACAGTGTTGTATACATAAGTGGATAAAGGGCCAATCCACTTACTTTCACGCTATGTCTCGGGACGATCATTGCTACCATAGAGTGGCAGAATAGAACAGCCTAGCGAGAGTGAGGAGGGTGAAGATTTAAAGACAGTCAAAGGAGTTTTTGCAGAATCGTCCACTTTGTACAGGGAGGTTGAATGACTGGACCAACATCTCGTGAGTTCGATAAGGTTATATTTACTAATTGTAGGTAAGCATTAGTTTCCTCAACAAGTACTACACAGGGTTACGATCGCCGATATTATTAACTGTCAACTGTGTACAGGGAGGTTGAATGACTGGACCAACAACTCGTGAGTTCGATAAGGTTATATTTACTAATTGTAGGTAAGCATTAGTTTCCTCAACAAGTACTACACAGGGTTACGATATTATTTGAGTTGCAGCGACGGTTGCTTCTACCTCATCGTTTGACTATACCAACAGAGCTACACACCTTTCCTATCTGTCGACAATACAGTGACGCGTCGGCTCAAACTTGCGCCGCCCAAACGTTATAACACTAAACCAGAAACTCGTAGAAAGAGAATTAGTAAGCGGGCATGCGATTAGTGCAAGACACAACAATAGGCATAAATTGGGGAATATTCCTTTTGGGTAGCGTCCTGTTGTTCATCCGTGTAGCTTCTTCCTCCCTCCCACCCTTTAGTGCATATAAAAACTAAGTTTGATGTATTATACCTAAGTATTGAAAACCCATTGCTAGACGATGGAATTTAATGATTTAATAATAATAATTTAGGCTGTCCCGTCAGTTGACAGATGAGTCTGACTCCTTTCGTTTAGATTGGCGGCACTCCCGGCTTGGATATGATTGCTGTAGTTAATGTCTCTGATGACGTGATGTCCTGTACGTGGCTGCTACGTTGGTACTTTTTATTTTATTAAGTGTTTACGGAATGGATCCTACCACATTCACTGTTTCGCTTCACTCTTTTCTGTCGCCGTCAAGCAGACACGATTCCAAACACTTAGTTCAGTTGCCGTTAACAACCCCTGAGCTCCTGAATGTTTCGTCTCACTTATTTCGCCTACTGCGTTTCTCTCCCTCAACACGTCCCTTTAAGAACACAGTGTCAGCCTGTCTGAACGCCCACGCGGTTGATACCCTCTCTTGTTACCCATGAGCCTCATAATCTGCACCAATGGGGATTGGTCCCCAGTGCCACGGTGAATAAGCTCCGCCCTCTAAGCTTTACCCAACTTTGTCATGCGTATCCCTTGTTCTACGGTGCAGATGAATGTGTTGATCTAGAAACATGAATTAATGACTCAGTCGAATCTTGTATGACTGGTTGTCCTCGAACAACCCAAGTAAATATTGGAACATTAATAATTTGTCCTGGAAATAAATGCTAAGTGAACAGTGTTACGAGAAATGAAGTTAAAGTAAATTAAAAGTTAATAAAAAGTATAGTTGTATTACAATGCCCCCTTCCCATTCAGAAAATATCAGACCTCGGCTGCAATTTTCTTCAGACGTCCCTCCGTCTCCGTGGATTCCCGACATCACCTCTCGCTTGCCAAATCAGTGCTTCCCCTCTCGCTGTGAACGATTTGGGGACTTGTTCTATCTATTTATCCGGTGCTTCCCGTCGTCCCAGGTGTTGCACCAAGTCGGACATAGCGCTGCAACCTTTGATCGAACTACACATGATTGGTCGGTGTGTAAATTCCAACGTTACCTTCAATCCTCCCCGAGTGAATTCGCTCACTTCCTCTCTTTCTCAACCTCAAGACAAACTATCGGTTGGTTGGTCGCGCTGGCGATTCCTTCCATCTGTGTGAATGGTCTAGGTCCTCACTGACCTGGAGGCGCACTCGGCCGCGGTTGTCACAGTAATTGTCTTCGTTTTCTTGTTGGTAAGAACAAATGACACTTGAAAGGTGTTATCACGGTGGTGATTCCCATCCATCTATTTCGTTTACTCGGGCCCATGCCCTCACATCTCTTGCACATCAGTGGCACCTCTCGCACAGCTTTCACAGTCATCTCCGGTTGTAGCACTTGCAATACCAATGTGTGTAGTAGGCAGTGGCAGACGGAGACGATTGTTTTTTTTTCTTGCTAGTAAACTCAATAACCACTAACCTATAGAATAACCTAATCCGTGGTAAAAAATGTAATTAGGACCGGGTAAATTTTATCCCTGCAACATATTTTTTGGTAGGATGCATTGATACAGCATGAAGGTCCTGTTCACGTAATTAAGGTAGCTGATGCTGAGCCAGTATTTCATGTATTAGGGAAAGGTGGGTAACTTAACTTGACCCAAGACTCAAGCGTGTTATCAACGTGTGTCCAAGTGCCTCTACATTGATGTTAGGTGGCTGAGTTTGTAATCCTATTTCTGTATTTGACGTAAGTTCCCGTGTGAATTTAGACCAGAGTTCAAACGAAGCTTTTCCGTGTAAAATTAACATGAGGCATAAAATCTCACGATGTGTGAAGCCTTTAACATGGCACCCTGACGCGAGGTTAAATGGGTTATTGTGGTGACGTCCGACCTATGGCGCTCGAGGAGCAGAGTGTGTTGCAATATTTTTGAGCGTGATGTTCTTTTTTTGTGTAGTTGAGTTCAAGGTTCACTGATCCAATTACTCACGCCGTGTCTTCAAGGCACGTGCGATCATAAAACAAGACTCACGTTGCTCACTCGTTGACTTTCAGCAGGGGTGGCTAAGGGGTTGAATATACATCTCTCTAACAACTTATGCACGGTCACTGTGCTATGTATACAAGCAACACAGTGATAACAGAGGAGCGTGTTAGTCTGTTAGTCTAGCCGGTGGGGGCCTCATCTTTAACTACAGCATGTAGGGGCATCCTCTTCTACTACAGTCGGAGGGGACATCATCTTCAACTGCTACCGTGAGAGGGCGGTGATCCAACACATCCCGCGACGGGGCTCGATGGGATGGGACTACATATCGTGTCGCGTACTCCAGCTGCAAGTCCGCCAGCGCGAGGCGACCGGTCGTCAGCTGTCGCCGGGTCAACCTGAAGGTGGCATCATGGCAGAGCGGAACTGACTACATCAGTGGTGATTCTTCATTTTAGTCGTAGCGGATCGTGGTGATTCTGCATGTTAGGCGTAGTGGATCGTTAAGACCTTCGTACAGTAGTTGCGTGGGTACCATCGGTAGGTGGTAGCAGCTGATAATGGGGTTATTAGTCCCGAACGGGGCCCCCCTGGTCAAGATATGTGTCTATATCCTCGTGTGCGGCACCCCTTTCATCTCGATATAGTTGGCAAGGTTGTCCGAGCGATGGTGTAACACCGGTGCAGTGTTGTGTGGGAAGCCCGGACCCGTTCAGACGTGTTTTACTAGTGTCAAAATATATTATAACTGTGTTTAATGAGTGGCGAAATAAATCATCGAAACCGTCACGATTTGTCATTATCCATGCAATCAATTCAATATGTAAATAACCTCGATGTCTAGTCTGTCTCCATTATTCACATTGACCTCTCCTTCGCTATCATTATCCCTATATTCTTCAATCATCTTCAATCTACGTTTCATTACAGGAAATGCAACTATACCGCAACATTGTTGTAACAACCCAAGTAAATTTTGGAACATTAATAATGTATTGTCCTAAAAAGAATTGCTAAGTGATTAACATTACGAGAAATGAAGTTATATTACAATAAAAGTCAATGAAAAGTTTAGTTATATTGCACTATACTCTTGACTAATATTCAATTATTAGTTGCCAATGTAAATTCAAATGTATAATTATGAAACTTTGATCAATAAATTATGCAGAAACATTGAGACATGCTATTTCGTGGTGTTTCATCGTTTCGCATGGCCTAGGGACGGGTATTTGTAACTGTGTTAGAGTATGGAGAGGAGTGTAAGGATTGTCTTGCCACCGGGTAGCTGTGTTAGAATAAGGAGATGATTGTAGGGATTGTCTTGCCGCCAGGCACCCTCCGGCATGGATGATGCGGCAATGTGTCTATAAGTAACAAAGAGCAGCGAAAGAAGTTATGGTGTGTTTCACTATGAAACCGCCGTCACAGTCACCATTGAAAAACAATTGGAAATGATCTTAAACCACCCGCATGAACTGGCAATTTGTATCGAAATTCATCTAGAAAACTCCACTAAACAGGGTGATCCTACCTTGGTCTTCATGACAGCCAAATAAGTATTATTTTGACTGTTCGTGCCGAAAATAATTCGAACGAAATTCAACGAGCTATTGAATCATTTTGGGTTACTGCACTATTCTTGACGCTAAATTAGTGAGATTTTTGTTTCTTATGTAATGCAGATCCGGGTAGCATCCGCATCCTCCATTCATGGATGCAGAGGCCGAAATGAGCGTGATTACAAATTGCGGAGACTTATGTCAAATATATGCGGATGCCGGGCGGATGCGGATGCCGGGCGGATGCGGATATCCGGCTAATCACTATACTCCACAAACTATTTCAATAGTTGTCCTGCATGTTATTATCATAGCATGTTATTATAGCTCCAGAATTGCATGAGAACATTTTTAAAAGCAATCGTGATCATTTGGAAAACACTCCATTTGAATTTGTCTACACGAGCTTTCAGATGATATATTCCACATACCACGAAGACTTCATAATTGTACGACGAGTCCTTATTCTTGTCCGAGCGTTACAACGGATGGACGGACGCACCTTTACTTTATCTGGAATCAGGGTACTTAGACATTTGAATGTGTGACACTCATCATTCTACTCAAAAGTAACGGTGCTCTTTCAAACAATAAATCTCCCTCCTAAAGCGAAGAGACGTTACCTGCCACGTTTGTAATTTCACGTTCTTGTACATATCTGTACTAAGTCATGTGATTGCAAGACCATTTATCAGGCCACTGACCACATGCATTGATGTAGAAGAAAATGTTATTATAAATGATTTTTTTATTAGGCGCTGTTAATGTCGACGTTGACCCTGTATGGAAAAGATTCAAGCGTATTTACTTGCCGATTTCAGAATATGGGGAGCTTGATAGCTACATATTTGATTGGCAGTGCAGTTCCCCATTAGGAACATCTAAGGTACTCTAGCTAACTCTAACTAATCAAGATAGCTATCATTTAGTCACTGAACCAATTAGTTACAGCAACATCAAATATCATACGGATGACGACACTGGGTCGGTGGTAAAAGATGTAAGATAGTCATGGTCTCAAACACTGCATCTATCTGAAGATTTGTGCAAAAAGAGTTCTCGATAAAAAACATCAAAAGATTATTATGTATGCATTGAGTATGTATGCAAAATCTCTGGATGAAGGAGTTATTCATTGCGGACAATGTATTTCATGGTAGGATTTATGAAAGAACAAATCTTTAGTTATCGCTTGCGTATTGTATCGGAAATACTCTACACTATTCTATTATTTCGTGAGTTTAACTAGCAAACTTACAATTTTTTGCAGTCATTTATTCGTTAAACTAGTGGAATAACTCATTGAAAATATAGTAAGCAATATGGTTAAATTAACAGTTTCAACACGTGAAAATGTAGTAAAAAGAGTATTTTACTAGTTAAACTAGTAAATTAAGAAGAATTGTGCGCATTTACTGGTTAAACTCGAGAAATTACATGCATGAATGCTTTAGAGTAATTACCGAGAAAACTAGTTTTACCAGTCTACTTCACGACAGCTGATTAGTTTCTCTCCGCCTACCCTTGCAGAGTCCGATCATAATATTCCGTTGAGCTAAGCAATAGGTTACAAATCGCGCTCATCAAGAAAAAGTCTACTGGACGGCATCTGGCTGGTTATCCAAGTGGCGTGCTCTGATAAGAAGCCCAACTTGTCACTCCTTGGGGATCATTGAAACGTAACGTTAATCAAGACGCACCGCATCAGAGCAGGTGTCTTGATAACATTACAGTGTTATTGGACACAACTAAAAACTTTAATTATACATGAAAATTTATAAAACAAAAAGAATTGCGTACACTTTTTTTCCAAAAAGACGGACATCGTAAAAAATCACTTGAAAAACTAGTTGCTAGGGCAGACGTAAAATATGTAGTTTACAGCCATGACTGATACAAGACGAAAAATATTAGCCATCATTAGACGTCAGACCGACCAGGACACACGGAGGCCATTACTGGAGTGGTGAGCACACGGGGGCCATTATTGGAGTGGTGAGCACACGGGGGCTATTACTGGAGTGGTGAGCACACGGGGGCCATTACTGGAGTGGTGAGCACACGGGGGCATTACTGGAGTGGTGAGCACACGGAGGCCATTACTGGAGTGGTGAGCACACGGGGGCCATTACTGGAGTGGTGAGCACACGGGGGCCATTACTGGAGTGGTGAGCACACGGGGGCATTACTGGAATGGTAAGCACACGGAGGCTATTGCTGGAGCGGTGAGCACACGGGGGCCATTACTGGAGTGGTGAGCACGCGGGGGCCATTACTGGAGTGGTGAGCACGCGGGGGCCATTACTGGAGTGGTTAGCACACGTGGGCCATTACTGGAGTGGTGAGCATACGGGGGCCATTACTGGAGTGGTGAGCACACGGGGGCTATTACTGGAGTGGTGAGCACACGGGGGCCATTACTGGAGCGGTGAGCACACGGGGGCCATTACTGGAGTGATGAGCATACGGAGGCCGTTACTGGAGTGGTGAGCACACGGGTGATATTAATGGAGTGGTGAGCATACGAGGGCCATTACTGGAGTGGTGAGCACACGAGGGCCATTAATGGAGTGGTGAGCACACGAGGGCCATTAATGGAGTGGTGAGCACACGGGGCCATTACTGGAGTGGTGGAGTGGTGAGCATACGAGGGCCATTACTGGAGTGGTGAGCACACGGGGGCCATTACTGGAGTGGTGAGCACACGGGGGCCATTACTGAAGTGGTGAGCACACGAGGGCCATTACTGGAGTGGTGAGCACTGGATTGATGGGTACACTGGGGCCATTACTGGAGTGATGGGCACACGGGTGGCATTACTGTAGTAATCGACACACAGGGGTCATTACTAGTGTGATGGTCACACAGGGGTCATTACTGGAGTGATGGGCACACTGGGGCCATTACTGGAGTGATGGGCACACGGGCGG
Organism: Gammarus roeselii; assembly: GCA_016164225.1. Taxonomy (NCBI): domain Eukaryota; kingdom Metazoa; phylum Arthropoda; class Malacostraca; order Amphipoda; family Gammaridae; genus Gammarus; species Gammarus roeselii. Next base: position 23,215 of record SDVV010000152.1, on the reverse strand, counting down.
CTTTACTGGTGTGATGGGCACACTGGGACCATTACTGAAGTGATAGGCAGAAACTAACAGACCATCACTTTAGTGATGGTCATTCCTGGCAGGGCAAGGGATGTAGAACTTCTCGCCAGACGAATTGGGGTGGATGGATGATTATCCATTTTGTAGATCATTAACCCTTTATTTTGGTATTATAGTATTTCTTATTTTGTGGGCTCGATTATTTATTTGTGCCTTTTTTTCATGGTGATAAATTTTGGATAAGTAATATAATTATGTATTTTTGAACGCCCGCAGGGGCCCTAGGTGGACTATGCGGTGTGTTAGTTAGTCTAGTCCAACCTACGGTGGGAGACTATGCTCTCCCGGGTGCCTAATAAATGTCCATGCACAGCTAGGCGTTTTGATGGCCAAATGGTGAAATTATGTTGAAGTTGATCTTAGAGAGTGAAAGTCTTGCATGGCACTGTGCGTGGAGTGGACGAGGCGAATCAAGGCAGGTTGAGGCGAGTGGAGACGAGTCGACTGGAGAGGCGACGAGTCGAGACGAACCGAGGCTGGTTGAGACTAGGTGACCCGGGAATGGGGGGTACTCGTGGGACCCGCGAAACTCGAAGGACCCGATGGTTTCGGGGACCCGGGGGACTTGGAAGACCAAGAGATTTGGGGAGACCCGCTTGGACCCTTTCGGAGCCTTTTGGGACACTCTTGAGACCTATTGGGACCCCCTTGAGAAACTTTGGGACCCGCTTGAGGCCCCTCTAAACCCTGGGACTTCTGCTTCCCTGTCCCCACGCTCTAAAACCCATACACAGAAAAATGTATATACGTGAAATGCTTCAGTAGAACAATTAATTATTACAGTCCACATGATTACTAGGGCAGAGGGGGAGAGCCACGTCGAGGTGGTTGAGGGGCGTCGAGAGTAGTCGAAACAGGTCGAGGCGAGTCGAGTTGGTCGCGACGAGCCGAGACTGGCCGAAATGATTCGAGACAAGCCGAGATGAGCTAAGACGAGGGATCGCGGGGGACCCGGGGAGCTCGAGAAGACCCGGGGGACATGGGTTACCCTCCGGGATTCATCGGGCTCTTTTGGGACCCAAGGAACCTATGCCCCTCCCCCACCATATCCTCTTAAACAATAAATGCTAAATCAATAATCTGAGCAGTTTTTCTGCCTATGATGAACCCGCCCTTACTTTCTTTTTCACGATCCGCAATTTTGTCATGTAGAATAATACTGGTGTATTTGTGCGAGAGTTCCTGTTTGTGATTGTGTGAATAGGTGTTTTTTCTTCAGTCTGTGCTCGCTCGAGCGTGCACGAACCATATGTAGTTTCTGGGGTTGACCTGGACTGCGTAGCTATAAACCTTGTGACGCGTTGCGGTTGGAGTTGATCTAATCCGTGAAGCCATAGACCTTGTACCAATTCCGACGTTACTATCTGTGCGCACTGGCGCGCGTGCATATTACTCTTGGAGTTCTGAGTGGTTGGAGGCGGGGATCCGTTTTGTCTGAGTCTTTTTCTTACCTGAGTAAATAAATTATACCTCTACTATACTAGACCGCGTAGCTGTAAAAATTGTGTTTCGTCGCTGTCGGAGCTGACTTTGTCCGTGTAGCCGTAACCTTGTACTAGTCTCAACGATGATATGAAGTTCAAAATTATTGGAGGCGAGGATTTGTTTCGTCTGAGTCTTACCTGGTTAGATGAAGTGTACCATAATCGACCTAGACCGCGTAGTGTTCTAGGTCGTGTTGCGTTGCTATCGGAGCTGACTTGGTCCGTGTAGCTGTAATCCTTGTACCAGTCTCGACGATACTACCTGTACGCACTAGCATGCGTACATATTACTCATGAAGTTCATATGATTGAAAGCGAAGATCCGTTTCGTCTAGGCGTTTTTCTTGTGCGCACCAACGTGCGTCTGACATTGCTAAAGGGTTCCATTTTTTCTAACTGAAACAGCGTTATTTTTTTTTGCACGCTGAAACGTGTGAGCCTACTGGAATCCATATCATCGAGCCCTACGGGGGAGCCTATTATGACTCGCGTTGAGGCTCTGGTGGAAATGAGAATCAAATCAAATCAAATCTCCTGACGACAAAGGCGTTGACGGCAAAGTCAGTGTTGGGTCTGATACCCCCTGCACTAGCACAATAAGCATGGTTATCTTATACGTGTTATTATCGCAACAGATGCTGCAATCATATCCTCACTATGAATCAATCCAACATAACAAGACGTCTTCCGAAATTAGGTTGCGATTAGATTGAGTTTCACCTTTATAAATACAATCCTTTTCGTTGTAAATTGTTAAATAACTCTGAATTGTTTCTTCGTCTCATCTTCTACAGTCTTTGCGATGATTGGAGCATTCGCATCTTTTTGTAAGAAAACGTTTAGATGAGCTTTCTTTTCCACACTGAAAAAAATATATCTGGTTACAATGGAAGGGAAACTGTTTAGTCAAGATGTTTTATTCTGTCATACTTTAGAAACTACAATCGCCTCACTGTGCTGTGATGCACCACCTTGATTTTTCTGAATTATACTATTTGTGTTAACAATTTCATTACGAAGTAGTTCCATTAAATATAGTTTTCAATGTTCATGGAAATATTAATTTTTATACTGAAAAAAGTGTTTCTGTAGTATTCAACATCAGATGATACAATACCTCACAACGGGCTGTGAATAATACTGTTGTTCTCATGCATGCGAGGCAATACATATGTATACATAGATCCTACAAATCTGGATTAATAAAGAATAAATCATAGGTTAGAATATCGATAAAAAATATCCGGATTTTAGATGTATTTATAGTTTAATTTTTTCTGATAAGATGACGGTCGAGGAGTCAGAAATTTCGGTACTTTATGACAAACCCCGGCAAGAGGAGCCGCTTTCATCAAAATACCTTGTTCTCTATGCATGAACACTCTTCAGAGGCAATGAACTCAATCACGAGCCGGGATATATTATGGAAATAAGTCGCTCTTAAAATTTTCATTGCATTTAAAAAATTTAGTTAACATGAGTGAAAGTTTGCTATATTTCGATCACGGACTGTGATCCTCATCAGGCACGATAAAAAGAATTAAAACGCCAAAATCTGAAAAGATAAAGGAGGTAAATATAAATTTTACAGATTCACTAAGAATTCATACAACAGTAAAAACAAACAAGGCACTAGTTCCAAAGCAATTGACAAGAACTTTCGCGCGTATGGTTATAAGCAACATTAGAAGGTATCTGCACTACTTATTTTGCACTCAAGAGATCAAAAGTAATTAATAATGCGAAGTAACGATAAAATAAAAACAAGCTAGCAGTAGTGTGAAGGGCCCTAAACGGCCCTGGAGATAGGGGTCCCGTAACAGCCCTGGAGATAGGGGTCCCGCAACAGCCCTGGAGATAGGGGTCCCGATCCAATCCTGGAGGTAGTGGTCCAGAAAACGCCCTGCTGAATATTGTTTGGTTATGATTACTGATTATTAATGGTTTGTAAATAGGTATTGTAAAGGGTAAGTATTAATGTACGAACTAATGTTATAGCTTCTTTAATTGGCATATCCTCACGAAATGTTAGCCTGGTACATATTGGTTTTGCTGTATATGTAGGATTAAATTCTTTTTAATAGTATATCGTATTATTTGGTTGCGCTCATAGCGTTGTGATGCCATTACATTTGGGTATTTATTGCAAGTCTTTGCTCAAGCAATAAGTTGTTTTAATTTAACTGACACATATAGCGTTGTGATAAGAATTGTGAATAGGTATTGTAAAGAGTAGGTATAATTGTATGATTTATAGTTTATTTAATTGGCATATCCGCATAAGGTGTTGACCTGGTACATAGTAGGTAGGCTGTATGTGTATGATTTAATTATCTTTAAATAGGATAATTTTATACCGTGGTATTTAGAATCGCAGACACCCCTGTTATCAATGGGTTTGTATTGCTGGATCATTATTTTATTTATGGTATTATTAAACGATGTAGTTACCGTTGTTGCAGGATGTCGTTGCTCACTCGTTATCTAATTTAGGTATGTTGACCATAATACGTATTAGTGAAATTCGGAATTATCTACGTGATTTATTAATAAAGAGCAAAAGCTATAATATTTGATTGAATCCATCCGCTTTTCCCCTTGTATGTATATATTTTCAGAATTTCATCAGGACACAGCGTTAAGAATCAAATAGTAGGCGCAGGCAGATGCGTTAACGTATTTTAATCCGTATGTCAATGGACAATGAAACAAGTTTTAGATTATATTTAGTTTTTTATTACATATTAGGAATATTTACATAAATCTATTTTCATTCTTTTAGGAGAGGTTGCAGGGGTATACGTTTCACGTATTTTTTCAATGCGTGCGACTATGTCAAAGCGTTTTTCTTGTGCGCGCATGCGTGCATGCGTGCATGCATGCATGCCGTTTGAAAATGTTGGGGTACGGACACAGCAATGAAATGGATTTGACTTTATTTCGGCATCTCCGATTCACTGACTCGAGTGGAGATCTCGTAAAAAGTTCCATCAGACAGCACATCGAAAGCTTCTTCCCGGTAACTATTGCTGTCCATGACTACAACCTTGCCACCCTTATCTGCTAGTATAATAAACAAACGCTCATTAGTCCTCAATGTCTGCAAGGCTGTATCTAGACGTTTAGGTAACAAGGGTGCCTGTTTAGTCAAAGAACGCAGAAAGGGCACTATTGCACCTCTGAACAAGTCGGGATTATTGAAGTTGTTACGATGCTTGAAGATAAAAGTGTCAACGGAGGCTGCAGCGTCGATGGTCGCGCTCGTAGGAGGTGGGAGGGCGATCGAGAGGCCCAAACCAAGGACAGTTTGTTCGTTAACACTGAGAGGTCGGTAAGACTGATTCACAACACTTCCAACTGTAGAGAAAAATTTCCAAGTATATCGAGTTACGAGGTTCTCGAGTTTACGACCTAAGTACAGCTGATGACGAAAGCTGATCCTCCTGGTGCGAATATGAGCATTGTTGGTCAAATTCACAAGTAATTAAAAAGTTGCAAAGAATCTATGATTGGTGTAAAACTTGCTGACAATATAGTGAGCTTGCTCACTTTCAAGTTTAGCAGTATATATGCGGTCCTTAAGAAGAGACTACTTCGCATCAGGAAAGGGTTCACAACAATTCCTCAAGTACACATCATTAGATCTTGGGATAATTTGTTCCTGCAGACAATTCTTCAAAAAGCAGTGCTGATTCTTCTTCCGTTGGAACAAGACGGGAGCTTGTTCATATCTTCTATAATGATGACATTTCCTCACTTTGGCCCAACGATGCAAATTTTGACTCATTCTTGAATGAACTGAATTCTTTGTCATCTATAATAAAATTTACCATGTAGTGGGAAACAAATTCTCGACTTGCCTTTTTAGATGTTAATGTTATAAGGAATCTACATTATTTTCAATTTTCCGTATTTCGCAAAGCAACTCATTCGGGCCTTTATCTACATTTATTTTCTTGGCATCGACAACATATTAAGCGGTCAGTGTATACTGCATGTTTTTGAGAGCACTTAGGATTTGCGATCCCGTTTTTTTGAAGGATGAATTATCATACAATAGAAATTCCTTGCGCAAATTAGCATATCTTGAGCGTGCACTTTCTGATGCTAAACGAAAATTTTATACTGTTTCTGCTCCTCAATCTTGTGATGACCATATGAAAACTTTGTCCTTACCTTACAACAAAGTTTGTAGGGAACTCATTGAGCCTATCCTAAATTCTCGTGATGTTAGAGTTTCATATAAGAATTGTTCTTCCCTTCGGTCAAAATTAGTTAGAACTAAGCCTTCTTGTAACTCAGATGATAGGTCAGGTGTTTACGTCGTCCCTTGTTCAAATTGTCCTGAAGTTTATATTGGTGAGACTAGTCGGACCTTTGCAGCGAGGCTCAAGGAGCATATAAGCTGTGTCCGTTACGCTAAACAAAGCTGTGCAATTATCAGTCATGTTCATTATCAGGATCACAATGTTAATTGGAATGCATCTGAAATAGTACTTCCCTCTAATGACATAGGAAACGTCTGACAATAGAATCTTCATTAATTCAGCATCTTTCAAATTTAGATCTTATGGGCGGAGTATGTTCCATTGACAGAGCAACTACAAATATTATATTACCATCCAATCCTGACATTCTGAATAACTTACCACCCCAATAATAGTTTACCTCCTCCTAGGTGTAATCTCATAGGGTGTGGCCTTCACCTCGCCAAGGCTAGCTTGTTTTTCTTGTATTGTTACTTCGCATAAATAGTTACTTTTGATCTCTTGAGTGTAAAATAAGTCGGCTGATACTTTCTAATGTTGCTCATAACCATACGCGCGAAAGTTCTTGTCAATTGCTTTGGAACTAGTGCCTTGTTTGTTTTTACTGTTGTGTGAATTCTTAGTGAATCTGTAAAATTTAAATTATCTTCTTTTATCATTTCAGATTTTGGCGTTTTAAGTTTTTTCATCGTGCCTGATGAGGATCACAGTCAGTGATCGAAAAATAGCACACTTTACCTCTTGTTAACAAGTTTTTTTAAATGCAAGGAAAATTTTAAGAACGGCTTATTTCCTTATGAACACTCTTTACCCATGCGGAAACCATGCATATATTTTTGTTACGAATATGGGTGGAACATTTATAATTTTATATACGATGTAAGGAAAGGTTTATTACTTTCCCGATAGACTGTCCACCGATGAAGATCGCGATCACAATTACATCAATGCCACTCCAACAGTCCTTGTACTTCTGTTTCGCGGTATTCCTCCGCCCTACTATTGGCTTCACGTAGCACTCCTCACGACAGCTACTGCGTCGCATAGAGTGAAGGTCGTCTAGAGGTTGGTGGTGTTCAAGGGCAGCGCGTCTGCTACTAAACAACCGTCGATGACGGGAGGGAAGTGGGGTAGGCACCTTCACCGTGGAGGGAGGATAATCGAGGAGAGGGGGGGAGGGGGTGACGGCTGCTATGGAGGGATTTTGCGGGCATTTTGGGGTGGATGGATGAATATACCTTTTATAGATCATTAACACTTTATTTTAGTATTTTAGTATTTCCTATTTCGCGGGCTCTATTATTTATCTGTGCCCTTTTTTCTTGGTGATCTATTTTGTATTAGTTATATAATTAGGTATCGTTAGACGCCCAAAGGAGCGCTGCAGGGTGAGTGGTGTACAGTATCCTGAAACGCATTTTTTCGTGGTGCGATAGAGGACCCCCTCTCGGCAAAAAGTTGGATGCGCTCCTGGATATAGGGTCATGAAACGCATTTTTTTCATTTGGACAATGTAATGGTTAGGATGTATCTAATTACATTGATTGTTCAACTTAGCCTCTATGTAGCTTGGAAATTGACATAATTTATCATTCCTTTTAGGTCAAGTTAATTAAATTTGGGTCAATTCAATTACTTTTGTGTGTCCAGAAACGCAAGGGTCACTTAGCTCGCGTGTTCAGAGCTCTATCCGTTAATGTCATACAGAGATCTTATCTTGAATCGCACTCCTCCCGTTTCCTGCGTATAGCCAGAATAAATCTCAGTTTACGGTACATTTAATCACTTGCCGCGTTCGGTAGGAATATCGTTATGATTCATTTGGACATGCAGTAGGGTGTACCTTTAATCACTTGGCGCGTGGCTGATAGGAATATCGTTATGATTCATTTGGACATGCAGTAGAGTGTACCTTTAATAAGGATGTTCAAGTATATATTTGATTACTTATTACATGGGTACATAGAAACATTTACATAGAAGGATTATTTGCATATTAGGATCATTTGGATCATAAAACCTGAAGACGTAGACGTACTTTCGTCATTCACCTAATTCCACACGGCAAAGACGGTCTCGCCTGCCCTACGTCTTTTCCACGTTAAATCCATTTGTACATCGACATCATCATCATCACCCAAGACACATCGCCTCCTCTTTTTCAGTGACGGTAACTTCATCTTCGATAGATTTTTGAGAATGTCTGGATGCCCATAGGCAAGAGTTGTGCATGCATCGATATAGTATTGTTCGTTTTCAAATTTAGTGAGGCAATTCTTAATAGTGCGTATTGTTTGAAACTGTCATGCTTGCGCGCGAATGTTGTGTATGGTCTCTAAGTGTGTGTATGTTTTCCTGGTTATATATGTCTGTATTTTTCATGCGCGCGAATGTTGTTTATGGTCTCAAAGTGTGAGTATGTTTTTCTGGATATGTATGTCTCTGTTGTGTTCATGTCTGATTTTGGCCTATGTCTGATAATTGACACCCTTTGCAGCTGATTTTGTAGCGTCGGACTCGAGCACCATGCTGTTACACTTTTGTTACAAGCAAATGATTTCACTCGGGTAGTCGTCGGCAGTTCCGCTTTTCAGTAGCCCCAGCTGTCCTTTCTTCGTTTCATAGGCACGCTTGCGCGCGAATGTTGTGTATGGTCTCAAAGTGTGTGTATGCTTTCTGGTTATACATGTCTGTATTGTTCATGCGCGCGAATGTTGAGTATGATCTCAAGGTGTGTGTATGTTTTCTGGTTATGTATGTCTCTGTATCGTTCATGCCTGATTTTGGCTTGTGTCTGGTAACTGACACCCTTAGCAGCCGATTTTGTGGCGTCGGACTCGAGCAACATACTGTTACACTTTGGTTGAAACCAAATGATTTCACTCGGGTAGTCGTCGACTGTTTCGCTTCTCAGTAGTCCCAGCTGTCCTTTCTTCGTTTCATCGTACAAGGGATGATTTTTTTTCGGGTAGTTGGAGAAGTCCATGTATTCATCCATAGGTACTTGCCGCACTTCCGCCTCAATGTCGACCACATCTTTGAACTGAAGCAGCAACGAATGTGTCTGAGTAGATGTGCGAGATGTTGTCACCGTAGCGTTGTTTCAGTGTATCATAGAAGAAGCTGTAGAATTTTGCTTCAATTTCTGTTTGGAGTTGATGAGATATATATATATCTATGATACCTTATGTAATTCAGTGTAATTTCAATTGCATAACATTTATCGCATTACAATGCTAGTCATTCTGTATTTCAATTCATTGCAAGTCACGTGGCATATATGCATCTCAATGCTAGTCATTTGAGTTAAATTTAAGATATTGCAAACAAAGATTCATATACGAGAACATAACTATTAACTCCGAAAATCGACACGAGCAACTGTGCGAAATATACGTATTGACTTCGACTTCCCTCACTGGCCTTATCTTGATCGACGATATTAGACCCACTCGAAGGGTTCTTTATTTATGATAAGCATTAATTCTCACCTGGAGCTGTCGGCTCATCATATCGGTGTAGGATTAATCATCTGGCTGTTTTTTTCTCTGATCTAATGGGTTCTAGACTATTACTTTTAGTACAATTTTTAGATAAGCGAATACCTTTGGGTTAAGTGTATGCAATACTTCCAATCCTAACCTTGTAACCAAAACTTTGTTTATAGTCTTCAGCGAGCTTTTTCTCGACGCTATTTTTCTTATTATAGATGCATGTCTATGACATCGAGTATTTCCAGTTTTTTTTTACAGGCGCCAACATTACCATTCACTATATTCCCACAGAGTTCAGAAACACACCTAATTCTTCTAGCACTCGAACGTTTGAGACATGAATCTCTCTCTTCATGTTTATTTACTGATAATTTTGAAACATAGTCATATTTACATTTTATTTTTTTGTACAACTTTACACTTCTTATACTTGATACCATTTCACTACACCGTTTGATAATTCAGGTTCCTTCGACTTCAGCAGTTTTTTTTTTCACATGACACCTCTTCGGTATCACTATCACAAGCTTCAATATCACTGACACTGGTATCCATTCCACTTGAAGTATCCCACGTTTTTCCCGTATTTTCATTATATTCCATTTCGTCTAAGGTTTGGGTGCACTCCCCCCTTTAACCCAATCTTTATACGTTCTACGTTTGGATGTTAGTGGCATCGCACTTTCTTTACTGCTCACACCTTGTTGAACACTGTCTCTCATTATTTTGGAAACTTAGGTCCGGTTTATTATGTTCTATCTATACGCTCTTTTCGTCCCTAGAACTTGTATTTTCTCGTATATTTCAAGGATTATCATATTCATGATAATGCTGACCTTTGAGATGTTGCCAAAACCCGAACGTCGATCTTGATTTGCTTAATTCTATCTCCGCACTGCAAATAACACATACCCCAGCATTATCTTTTCTGGTAAAATATTTCCATATCAAACTTGGCGACATCCTTCTACAACAAAAGCAGACCATTAACGAATTGAGAATAAATCTGATTCCAATTTTAAATATACTTTCACATGAACATGCAGGGTTGATGCCGATATAATGTGTGGCGTATACCTCGTTGATACCGGCATATGCCGACATAATGTAGGCGTATTCACGGTTGATGCCCGGCATATGTTGGCATATGCCGATATAATGTATGGCGTATACACGGTCGATACCGGCATGTGCCGGCATATGCCGGTATAATGTAGACGTATATATGGTTGATGACGGCATAATGTAGACATACACACACACACATTTTGTATGCATATACAGGATCGGTTAACATCTGAGGCATTTTTACCTCTCTAGAAGAAAATCCGTTTTTTTAATACAAGATATTTTATGTGGATCAACTTTACGTCATTTTAGGTTAAAATATCTAGACATCCTAACCTAACCAACTTAACCAAGAATTAGGTATCATCTTTCGAGATTTCCTGCTTTCGTATGATACTTATTCATCGAGTGGATCAGCTTCACGGCATGTTATGTTAAAAGAACTAATCATTCTAACCTAACCTAACCTATTGTGTCCAAGAAATGATGTATTTTTCGATCGACTTTTTAAGCTTGCATATGATTTTCAGTGTTCTAAAATTAAGGCATAACAAATGTCTCCACTTGACTCTACATTTTGATCTATCCTTTGATCTATCAAATTTCATCCATTTTCATAGATAATTTCATCTTCGTTTGATTGTTATAGCTACTTTTTTTCATGATTCTCGACACAATTGTACATCACATTTACATGTTAATCACACCCATCAAAAAAAACTAACCTAACCTAATTTTATGTACGGTTTTCAGTCATTGATATATACATATGAACCCCTCCACACGGTTCTTTATACAACTTTCACCTAATTCTTTCGACTTCGCGGTCACTCTCGACCCATATTAGTTAGCAGAGAGGACAGATTTTAAATCTTAGAGGGTTTAAATGTTACAAGTATTTCATAATATGTATCCAGTTTCACACAAACGATCACTTCGTCACATACTACGTCTACCACATTCACTTCAATATCTCCTGACACTACATCCTTTGACGACTTGCACGGTTGATTTGCTTTCTCTTTCCAATTATTTTCATATTCTTGACGATGACTTTGTTTCAGATGTCGCCACACAGTACTCGTGGATTTATGTTTATTCAAGTTTATTTATTTTTTGCACAGATTACAAACCCCGTTGCCTCACTACTTTCGAACAAACGACGACTCAAGCTATACCCCATCCTTCCACAACAGAATCACTATCTTGACTGAGCAAGATCTGATCGGACTCTGATTTTTATTCTACCAATCCCTAACACACCTAGAACATTTACCCCAAGATAGGTTTATGGCACTGCGAGGAACATATTCTTCTTCTGATTTCGACAATTCGTTGTTACCTCCGACTGACACGATGTATGCAATTCATTGCTTAACCTTTGAGTTTCAGGATGATATAAACATTTGATTAAGGATTGACATGGGTTAGTACTGTATTATTACTATTAGTTACAGATCTCGCTGGATTCATCAAAACTTTCTAACTCATTCTTTTGATTTGTGACAGCATGGTTTGTACATCCAACCAAACCCACCATCACGATGTTTCAGTTTCTTCTCAAAATCCTTCATATACTCCAGCATATCTTTGATGCCAATACCGAAGGCTGTTCCGTTCCCGTGAGTCCACAAATGTAGTGCTTCTTTTTCTTGAACCTTGAATATCCGAAACATCTCTAATACAAAGTTATTCTGATCTTCATCATTGAGGAATTGTTGGATACGTTCCAGATTTTCTTTTGTTCCTAGGTAAAATCCGTTGCCCATATCATCAGCTTTGTTACAGTCATGATGATGATTTTCCACTTGGATCATATAAATTTCGAGATTTGCTTTCTTATTTCCCTTGAACTTTGTTACATACAACTGTAACCCGTCGACATTAGTTACCCAAAGCCAACTTCCTTTTGTCTTCATCCATATATGAATGTTATCTTCCACTCTTTTGATTCTTGTTTTACCCAGTCTGAGATAACTGATATTTTCAACACTAGTCAACATTTGTTCGATCAGACTCATATCATCTCCGGAGATTTCTTCTTCCATAGCATGTAAACTAAGTTTTGCCACGTGAACATTCATTGTTGTCTATTTGAGGATGAGCCATCCTGCTCCACTCATACTCAACGTAACACTGACTGCAATCTCGGCATGCAGCTAGCTATTATAATGCGATTGCATATGTTTTTTGCAAAACAACCGGACCTGTGTTTCCTAAATAATGAGATAAACAATGTTTAAAAGGGTGCGAGCAGTAAAGAAAGTGCGATGCCACTAACATTCAAAGGTAGAACGTATAAAGATAGGGTGTAATGGGGGAGTACACCCAAGCCTTAGACGAAATGGAATATAATGAAAATATGCGAAAAACGTGGGATACTTCAAGTGTAACCGCATGTTGCTCGAGTCTGACGCCACAAAATCAGCTGCAAAGGGTGTTAATTACCAGACACAAGACAAAATCAGACATGAACAATACAGAGACATACATAACCAGAAAACATACACACACTCTGAGACCATTCACAACATTCACGCGCATGAACAATACAGACATATATAACCGGGAAACATACACACTTTGAGACCATACACAACGTTCGCGCGCAAGCGTGTCTATGAAACGAAGAAAAGACAGCTGGGGCTACTGAAAAACGAAACTGCCGACGACTACCCGAGTGAAATCATTTGCTTGCAAGCAAACTGTAACAGCATGTTGCTCGAGTCCGACGCTACAAAATCAGCTACTAATGGTGCCAATTACAAGACACAAGCCAAAATCAGATATGAACAATACAGAGACATACACTTAACAGAAAAATATACACACACTTTGAGACCATACACAACATTTGCGCGCATGCATGCCAGTTTCAAACAATACGCACTATTAAGAATTGCCTGACTAAATTTGAAAACTAACGATACTATATTGATGCGTGCACAGCTCTTGCCTGTGGGCATCCAGACATTTTCACAAAATCCATTGAACCTACCATCACTAAAAAAGAGGAAGCTTTGTGTTTTGGGTGATGATGATGATGATGATGATGATGATGATGATGATGATGATGATGTCGATGTAAAAAGGGATTTAACATGGAAATGACGTAAGGCAGGTGAGACCGTTTTTGGCGTGTGGAGTTAGGTGAATGACGAAAGTACGTCTACGTCTTCAGGTTTTATGCTCTAAATGATGCTAATATGTAAATAACCCTTATATGTAAATCTTCTTGTGTAACCATGTAATAAATAATTAAATATATATTGAACATGTTTAATTGTCCATTGTCGTACGGATTGAAAAAATACGTCAACATAAACCCTGCAACCGCTCTTAAATTGATGAAAATAGATTGAAGTAATGTTCCTTCTATGTCAAATATCCTAATATGTAAATTTGTAATAAATATAAATATATATAGTAATAACGTTGACTTAGACACACAATAATACAGTATGTACAACTAAATCAATTAAAAATAATAACTTCCTTTACATACGGCCGAATCGATATGTACCAAGCCAACATTTCTTGCTGATATGCCAATTCAATAACCCCTAACACCGTGGACGAACATTGATTTATACGAGCAAGCTTATCTCACCCAATTTTTCAGGAGCGCATCCAACTTTTTGCCGACCGGGGAAGTCCCCTACTGCATGTACAAATATACTATAACAATATTCCTACCAACCACGCGCCAAGTGATTGAAGGTACACCCTACTGCATGTCCAAATGAATCATAACGATATTCTTACCGAACGCGGCAAGTGATTAAAGGTACTGTACACCGAGATTTATTCTGGCTATACGCAGGAAACTTGAGGAGTGCGACTCGAGATAAGATCTCTGTATGACATTAACGGAAAGAGCTCTGCCCACGCGAGCTAAGTGACCCTTGCATTTCTGGACACACAAAAGTAATTAAATAGACCCAAATGTAATTAACTTGACCTCTAAAGTAATTAATAATTATTACAATGTTCAAGTTACATAGGGGCTAAGTCGTATACTCAAAGTAATTAGATACATCCTAACCATAACATTGTCCGAATATAAAAAATGCGTTTCAGTACCCTATATCCAGGAGCGCATCCAACTTTATGCCTGCACCCACAAAATAGGTTAGGCATCCACAAAAATTGCGTTTAATTGCGTTTCAGGATACTTCACACTACTAGGGTGGCGAGCGACGACTTCGCGTTGGGGCTCCGATAGAGCGCGGAAGCGGCTACAGCTCCTACTATGTTGAACCTGCTCGGAATCTACGCTAAGCCTACTCGGTATCTACATTGACCCTACTCGGTATCTACGTTAAACCTACTCTGTTTCTACGTTAAACCTACTCTGTACCTATGTTAAACCTACTCGGTGTCTACGTTAAACCTACTCTGTATCTACGTTAAACCTAATCTGTACCTACAGTATGTTAAACCTACTCTGTATCTACGTTAAACCTTTCAGCTACTCTCGCTATTGGGCATCCAACCGATACTCGCTATGCAAAAAAAAAAACGAGATAAGACTACCCGAACAGTCCACATACGCTTGATACCGATTCATTCGGAACATGCGGATACAAGGTAACACCAATATATCAGGTTCAAAACTGGAAAAAAAGCGTTATGGAGTAGACAGTATCTCGTAGCAAAGTTGCCGAATCAACCCAAAATACAAACATCTACCCGCCAACTACCAAACTATTATACCATGCAATTCCTATAGATATTATATACACATGAAATAAATGAGATGAAAAACACAAAACGTTGCCCCAAATCCAACCAACAGGCTTCAACCAAGCATCCAACTGCTAAGAACCCACCAACTAACCACAGAATGAGTCATATATACCCCAACTAGATAAGCTTGCGCCGCCCGTAAGGGGAGGTGAGAGGTAAAAGTGATTGCATGAACAAATGATACGTGATAGTGGTACAAAGGGAGGTGTTAGGTAGTAGTGGTAGTATGGAGAGATGATACGTGATGATGGTAGTAAGAAGGAGTGGAAGGAGGTAGTGGTAGAACAGAAGATGATACTGTAAGGTGTTGGTGATGGCAGTAGGGAGGAGGTATAATGGTAGAGAGGGAGGTGAGAGGTAGTAGTAGTAGTGCGGATAGTGGAGTAGGGAAGGAGATGATCACTCATTATACGTCTCGGAGCAGTGCCCAGATCTGATGCAGAACGGCGAAGGAGGGTTCAGTTGATGACTGCATGTCTGTAACCTGCATTCGGACTGCGGGGGCGGGGGATGTTGGTGGCTGGGAGAGAATGAGCGACTGGATAGTGAGATGGTAGATGGGGGGGAGCGGGAGTGGGTAGGGTAATGGCAGAGTGATGTCTACTGAGGGCGTGGTGTGAGTAGTGGTTTAGAAGTAGGTGTAAGAGTTAGAAGACACCCACTGATTTTCGGCCCAAACTGCAGGGTTTCTGTTTAACAGTGTATAAATTGAAACAGCATCTAATCTATGAATAAATGCCCGATAATATTATAATTTATATTTTATTGTGTCTATGACACTAGAGATTTTGCTATTATACCTTATTTTTGATCAGATATAAAAGGCTTGGTGACATCTCATGCCTGGAAAAGAATCAAGATATTCAACAGCGTTGAAACGGAAATTCGTAAAAAGATTTAACACCAGAAGAGCAAATATCAGTCATATCTTTCAATAACAGACGCAAGTCTTTCAAAACAAAGGCAGTAGCAAATCAACTCTTTAGTAATGAGATTCAGGATGATCCTACCCTTGCCCTTCGGGAAGTTGTTAGAAAACTCTACTTTAGCAAGTGTACTACGAATAAAATTCTTCGTACGCAGCTGAACATTAAACCACAAGTGTCGGCAACTCAATGAAACTCTTATAAATCAACGTTAGTCGTTTTTGTTCATGGGTGTCACATTCTAAAATTTACCCACAAAAAAAATATTTTCATGGGTGGTTTAGCTTAGGCTACTCTTAATCATCAAAAGTCAAGGGTCTGAGAGTGTCTCCAGCAGTCATCAATTTAAAAACGGCGCGAAGTAAGGAGCAAAGAAGGTCACGTGTCAGTTATTGTTTTGAAGCTGGAGTGTCAGTTAATAATGGCCATGCTTATCTCGACCTACTAAAAAATATTCGAAGGCCTGAAGTGATATCGACTGCAACTCGCAAGCAATATAATTATCATCAGGATTTCGCTTCATGCCGTCAAACAGACTGTCCATCACCTGCCCATAGCCCAGATCTGAGCCCCTTGGATTATTGATTATGGGAAGGGATGGCTAGAAAATTTCTTCATAGAAAAACCTATGATTATTTGCGACCTCAAGGGATGTTGTGATCGAAGTTCCGTTCTTCGTTAAACCAGTTGTGACGAGAAGATACCGATTGCGGGCATTATTTTATCCGTGTTAGTGCCAATGCTGGGCACTATCTTAAACGTGCTGGGGTCAGTGCCGGACATTAATTGTTATTCACATATACTGGTACGAATGCCGATCACTGTTTCCGTGGCGGGCTAGATCTGATAGTTAGAGTAGTTTGCGGCGATTCTAATAGAATTGGTTGAGCCGTGACTATTACGTTTCGATTGATTTGCTGGTTGAAACCTTCATCGGAAATATAATAAAATGATGTTATACCTTAGAGTCAAGGTCTAGAGATAATATGAATAAAAAGACTCAATTTGAATTTATAAAAATTATCTCTTAGTTTGCTCAAATTTTCGATCGAAAATGCCTCGTTTGTCAGCGGCTAAACCGTGGTACCCATGCGCAGGACGTATATAACGCCCTGAGCATAACAATATTGTTCAGCTGCTGAAGAGGAGCAAAGGGTTTTGTTCGAAAATTTTAGCCAACTGAGATTAAAATTATGCAGATTCAAATTGTGGATTATATCCTAACTCCCTTGAAAATTGTTTGCATTCTTACGCGAAGGTAGGTGAATCGCCGACTAACGATTTTGTACCCATTATTCATGATCACTCGTTCGTATCTAGAGTAAAAAAGCTCGTTTGATCGACATTTTTTTCATCCTACCTAATCTTCCACACTTCGATTAGGTCACCTCTAGCACCGCACTTCTCTTGCGAATATGGGCTATGTTCGTGAACTCTGTCATTGTATGATCTTGTTCGTTGCGAGGGGATGAGTTTGGGTTCTGTACGTTGAACCTTTTATATTGTATAGCGTGGTTAAAAAGTTGAAGGGACCAAAATTGTACCGATCACTAACGAATGCATTGTCTGCTCTTGGACGAGATAGCACGTAATATCATGCCTAACCTATTATTTGCCTTTTGGCCATCGTTTCATTGCTTGCTGCCTTATTAAATCGTTACTTTACACTTATATCTCTCTCTTCTGTGGTGGGAGATAATTTCTTTCTTTGACATGAAGTTTTCCCTCGTAGGGTTGTGATGTCATATATGCATAATTGTAGACTTATCGACATTGAATCGCATGTGCCTCTTTTTTGACTACTCAAAAATTTTGTTCATGTTTGATTGAATCTGCTGAAACTCAGGTTCGGTTTGCATTTTTCCACCAAGCTTTTTGTCGTCGTCAAAATGATTAATGTCCGAAAGTAAGATTTTATTGAGATCGTTTATGAATATTATGAGGAGGACTGAGCCTAAAACAGATCCTTGAGGCACACCAGTTGTTACATCCCCCCAAAAGGAAGAGGCTTCGTTGCCAACTTTCCATGAGCCAGCATTTTATCCACTTATTTAGTTCACCTCGAAAAATGATGCTATGCAATTTCCTCACTATTGAAAAATATTCAAAATCGGAGATTTAACGTCGAAACCTGCAAATTATTATGTCAACGTCTCTTGATGAGAGTCGCCTATCAACATGTTTATGTCCGAGAATTCTGTGATTTTATCTGTATACAAACTTTCCTTCAATTGGCCAATGACTGGGGTGAGACTAATAGTCGGTAATTGCCGATATACTTTTTGTTACCTTTCTAAAATATTAGAGTAGCGTTTACAGTTTAACTACCACTGAGAGGGGGCAAGTGCCACTCGTCGTGACATGATGATTTTTTTTTTTTGCATCCATGTATTTAATTACTTCGCCAGGAAAAACAATTACTGTATTGAGGGCTTTCATTCATCTTTATGTGACAGTATCCAAAGGATTAAGAGTTTCCAGATTCTCTACCGCAAATACAACGCGAATTTTTTTGTTTATATTTGTTTATATCCGAGAAGAAATTGGGGACTTGATCGTAGTTTATTGATTTTGTAAATTCTAGAAGCTCTATTCGAAAACGGATACAGTTATAGTCGCTAGTTTCCACTGATTCGTCCAATTCAACATTTGGAACCAGAGAGTGGCATGCACAAGATATGTGATCATGGATATTGCTGCCTTTTGTAGGTGTCTTCACAATTTGGATCATGCATGAACTTTTGGTCGAAAAAATCGATCAGGGGTTGGCATTAGGAAGTACATTCGACAGCTCAGAGGCGCAGTTCATTCGCCTCCTACTTGGGAGAGTAGTGTTGACAAGGGAAGTGGTGAGAGCTTACAAGTGTTCAGAAGTGTTAGGAGACGACAACAGGTATGGGCATAAACAAAATTGTCTTTCGTCAGAAAAGGTTAGTTCTGAAGTAGAACGTTAAAGGAAGTAACGCATCTGTGTGGTATCTGTAATAACAGATCAAGAAAGGAAACGGTCGTTGTAAAAAACAGTCTATAACGACGATCCCAGAAAAACTTGAATCTGACGTTGAAGAGAAGTCACCGACCCACGATGTTTATTTGGGATTGTCTCGGGTTATTTCATTTTTTAACCAATTGTGACCGTGCCATTGCTGGACACCGTTTTGCAACGAGCAGGTAACAATGTGGGGCACCATTCGAACCGTACTCATGCCAATGCCGGGCACGATTTAACCAGTAATTGTGTCAATGGCAGACACAATTTTTCAACTTGCATTCCTTTACTAACGCCGGGCTCTGTCTTAGAACTGTGCTACGCTCTGAAGCTAATCAGCGACGATTCTGATGGGATTGGTCGGACCGTGACGATTCGATTGTATTGCTGTTTACAATTTCTCTTGGAAGTTTGTTCCACTCCTCGACAATTCTGTACGTGCCTCGACAATTCTGTACGTGGAGAAGTTGCTCGTTTTGTGACCATTATTTCTGGTCACTCCTTTTGCATCTAGAGTAAAAGGGCTCGCTTGCTCGACGTCTTCCAAACCCGTTACAATCTTACATACATCGATCATGTCACCTGTAACTCGACGCTTCTCTAGTGAACAAAGGTTGAGGTCGCAAAGTCTGTCTTCGATTCATTGCGCAGCAAGGAGATTAGTTTGGTAACTCTACGTTGATACAGATACAGATACAGACAACAAGCCGAAATCCCCCAGCAAGGGGAATGGCCGACGGCAGGGCGCATCTCACACTGTCATACACTCACACTCGCACTCCTTAGCTCCATTTGCGCAAAAGGGTCCGGCCGAGGACCCCGCAACACACCCTCCGGGTCGTGAGTGCGGATCGAGGTCAGTGTCGGCAGCAGGGCTCGACAGCGTGACTGGTTTACCCTTGCCGCGTCATGATGACCGCGCCCATCCTCCCCCCCCCCCCCCGCTTACGACCATCCCGTCTCTCAACGATATGCCTAGGGCGGAAAAACACTTCAGGACAGTGCCAAAACTCACCCGTTCACCATCATTCTCCACTCACGCCTATCCAGTGCACGCTATCTCGCTACCTCCACACTCACGTCTCTCCTTCCTAATGCCTGCTTCACACCATCCATCCACCCAAACTTCGGTCTCCCTCTAAGCCTACGTCCACTCGCCTCTGAATTCAACACCTTTTTCTACCAATCTCCTTTCATCCATCCTCACCATGTGCCCGAACCATCTCAGAACACGCGAATCAACTCTGTCCTCTAACTTTTTCGCTATCCCCGTTCTGATACGAACCACGTCGTTAGTGAACCTGTTTCTCAGTGACACTCCGCCATGCTCCTCAAACATCTCATCTCGACCCCGAAGTCTCAGCTCCGTACAGCACAGTTGACACAACGACACCCTCATACAGTTGAACCTTCTATCATTTAATAACGTGTAAAATAACGCGGCTGACTAGAGGTGTTTTTTTCGCGCAAGTCATGAAATTAGGAGTTCATGTAGGGATTTTTTTTTGGGGGGCTCGTCACTAGATTCTAAAATAAGGTTCATTTATCTTTTCGCGATTTTAGTCAACTGTTGAGATCACGATTTGTTTTCTATATAACTAACTGAATAAAATATATTTATGCTTATTAAATAATAAATAAATCAGTGCGTAACACACCGGTAAAGTGTTTATGGATTAGCCAATTTAGACGTAACACGTGATAGAACTTTAGAGTAGCCGATTAATGATAACCTACGTTCCGGCTTAAAGGTGCACTATATTTTGCGCCATCGAAATTTTGTTAACAATTTTTATCAGTGGAATAGGGTCCATTTCTTAACGTGTCAGTCATTTAAAGCGTTAAAAAATACAGTAATATTATTTTCTGGAGCGTATTAATAATTACCATCTGAAGAAATGCGCATGAACGGCTAGCGTTTTGAAGAAGTTTGTATTACCATTCTGCTTGCGTGAACGCATTCTAGTACTACTACTACACAACGCCAACTCTCCGAGCTGGTCTTCTTCCATTGAACAGGTGATTGCTGGTATGATATAGTTTAGCATCCTAATAATGTATACATTTTTATAATTCACGTGATCGTTAAATTTACTTGGATCAACAATCGCATTTAGCTGTTGACTATTGCCCTACGGGGGAGTCTGCATTAACTTCGCGTTGGACTCCGGTGGAACATGAAAGCAAATAATAAATAAATTAGCTGTTGACTTGAATGCGGCTGCGTGGAAATTTCGTCTTTGTGCGACGGGTCAAGAAAATGATGTTTCTTAGAATAGTTTTCAATCATTTTATTCAACAGAGCGCTTTCTGAAAAAGTAAGGACAGATTGTTCAACACTGACACTAACCTATCAAAACGAAGTTGTGAAATTTTCAATTTCTAGTGCACCTTTAAGAGAAATTCAGCTAGAAGTTTTTATAGATATTCAATATGTGACCCCGACTTGTAGTAGTGTTCCTAAGACGTAAAAGCTTTTCCGGCAATGTTGTCAACTATAAACAAATTTATGTTCTGTTTCGTTTGAGTCCAGATTTATAGGTAAAACATTGCGTAGTGCGAGTTACGAAAACGAGGCGTTATTCAATTTAGGTTAGTGGAGAGTATTTTCAGCACTCAGACAAAATTAAAAGCCATAGACATTATGCTGAATTGGTTCGACGTAAACAAACTTTGCGAAGTTACAAATCGCTGAAGCACAAATTATGTAAGTTTTAATAAGTTAGGGTTGTCATGATTCAAACGTTTCTTTTCAAATGTTGGACGCAAAGAGTGAAATTATTAAGGTTAAAATTTGACGCGGTTCCCGTTTTCATTAATGAAGTGATGCCACGTGATGGGATTGACTTTTTTAGCGATGTGTGCACCTTATTGTCGCAATACATGCGTGTTGAACGAACGAACGCAGGAACAAGATGTAAGAATGAAAAGACAAATTAAAAATCACAACACTAAACCATGTGCAAAAGAAAGGCCTTTTTTAAATAAAAGAGACAAGTTGCGTAGTTCTCTTCTAAGACAACTCCCTGATCTAGATCAGGCGACAGAGAAATTAAGGGTGAACCGACTCACTTTCCCAGGACAACGGTCTAAAGACCCCAACTGATGAGATCAGGATCTCACCTTGGTACAGAAAAAAAGGTTTTCATGAGTCAAATCGCATTCCGCGTACATGATCCTAAGACCAGATTGCATAATTCAGTCCTAGCGGGGATAATGCGAGAAAATGCTGACAATCGGTTGCCGAGCACTTTACTTAAGCTCCGGGGGACGGTACGAAGACAGTTCGTTGTGACATCGACGTCACAATTTGAATGACGAGAAGGCGATCAAACTTGTACTGCAATTCTGTGCCCGGATTGTTTGTGTGCGAGTGCATTTTGTGCAGCATTAATCAATCGACAACAGTTTGTAAACAGTCCTGAAAATCAATGTGATCATAGCTATTATGTGTGTTTTGGAATATGTACAGCTTGTAATGACCACGTCAACATGGCACATACGTGTTATCATGCAAGTCCAGTTTCCTACAAATAATGTGAACGGGACTTAGTGCGCTATGTTCCCTTCTAAACATGTTTGTTCATAGGTTCCACGCATTCACAGGCGTTGAAGTTAGCAAAACTCGACGATAAAACAAGAAGTCAATTTAATTACTATCGTCTCGTGGCTCCGTGTTAATAAGCAAAAACTCTGTACGACATGTCGAACAACTTGACCACAAACAAAACCATCGAATTCAAGTCAAAAATACGTACAGTCCTCCCAATATCAATGACAATCCTGTAGTAAAACCCTTTTATCAGTTTTTGTTTACAATCGATTACAGCGCGCTCACATGCTATACAAAAATATGTTGGAAGCAGCCAGCCCCGGTCACCCTTAACCAAAGAGTTCACAATTGATTCGCGTGTTAAAACAATATGAACCTTTCAGTGACACGCCAATAATGATTAACCCTAAATCCGAATAAATAAAGCAGCCCTGGCACAACATTTGTGGGAAACATTTCTTATACCCTGCCAACTAAGACATTCCATTGTTAACCCATGTGTATATGTGTTTCGATAGTGGAGGAGGCTTGGTGTCGTGTTTGGTTTCCTGGGGTTTAGCCGGGGAGGGTAACACATCGCCCCCCCCTTTCTTCACCCCCGGTTCTTTGAAGCGC
>SDVV010000151.1:0-38303 GCA_016164225.1 Gammarus roeselii | reverse complement strand
GGGGGGGGGGGGACGGTGGAGGGGTCTTCTAACTCAAAACGTATTTACACAAAGGGACAAATTAATATTGGTGGAAAACGAGGACACCATGGGAAGGCGGGTGAGCCTGGGATACCCCCATGGGGTATCCGTCTGAGGTGCCTCATTGTTCTCGCTCCAAAGAGTTGATAGTTGATCTCTCCAATTTAGTTGAAAACTTCATCCTTTACGAGACGATTTTCAGTCTCGGAGCAATATCCGGCTCTTATTTTGATACAGCAAAAAAAACGTTTCTATACCATGGAAACTTGTAAACTTTGGAGCTTAGACGCAAAGAACAGATTGCGATGATAATTTCAAACTCAATTAGTTGTCCCTCATTGGTTACGATACTGCCTCTGCGTAAAGCTTTTCATTGGAGAAAGCTAGATGTGTATAATATTTAGGTGCCATCTCTGATGGTGGCAGACATGATAAAAGGGAAAATCTTGCAAGGTAAATCCTAGGAACTGTCAGATTTGTTCTTGTTTGCTCCCGGAGTTGGTACACTCAGGTGACAACTATGTTGTGACTGGCTTTTCAAAGTCAAGCGTCCTCAGGTGCAAGGTCATCTGCTGAAAATAGTTCGGTGTTCATTTTATGCTCTTCTGATGTTTGCAACAGGTCCATAAGGCAACAGGTTCATAAGGCAACAGGTTCATAAGGCAACAGGTTCATAAGGCAACAGGTTCATAAGGCGAGATGTGTTGGTGAATGAAACAACTTGCATCTAGGATAGGGCAATTGACAGATGTCACTCAGGTGTTAACAAGTCATTGCTGAACCAGCGGGTACGTCTACCAAGGCAGGGACTTTGTAAAAGTATCTACTCGATAACACGAGTTTTTTCTTTGCTTCCCTAAAATATTATGACCAACTAAATTGCTGCATAGTTAGTTGCCTTGAAGCATCAGTTTCAAGATTATTTTGCTGTGCTTTCAGAAGTCTGGCAAGCTATGGCTTTGTGGCTCCTGTTCTGCTCTGCACTCTGGCCACACACATTGTTCGGCCGGCAGTCATGAGGACACCAAGGTGAAAAACTATAAAATTCAGACAAAACAGAAAGCCCACACATCAGTTCCCCATCATGAACTGAACACTTTTCAACACACTCACTATCTACCAAACACTTTGTACAACCTGCTTTTTACACATCATGTAGTGGAATCTGCTAGATTTTGATGGTCAACTATATTTAACATTACACATATATTTTGAGAAAAAACATCCTGCAAACCATAATTTAACTAGTCTCCATTACATTAAACAAGCAGAATTAGTCTCCATCACCTGGAACAAACTAATTTTATGAGCAAGGGTATTGAATTGTCACGCACGTCACACCGCTGAATATGTTAATACAGCACTTGCATGATCGTGGCCTATGTATAGTTCCAACCGGATGTGTCAGATAAGGGGCAGTGCTGGATGGACACAGCAACCACTTACTATGATAGACCACAGCTACACATTAAATAGCTCGCTCATGGGCTAGTGAACAGGATGTACTACGCGCAATAATTCATAAATCATTTAGCTTTGTATTCAATCATATTTGTTTCTATAACCCAATACTCAGCAACAAATGAAGGGCAAAATTAGTATTAGGGTACTATAGCAACATTATCAATGGTTTGAGGTTCAAGCTGAAAACTTTACAGCCACTTTCACACTAGTTACTATAGCTACCTACTAACATTATCAACGTTTTCATCATAGGCAACAAATTATCTCCACTATTGTGATGACCCTTACTCAAAAAAATTGATTTAATGCTGCCTCATTCAATAACAACTGATGTTACTTTATAGTCACATCATTAAAATCGTTCCATGAGAGATAAAATGTAACCAACAAATTCTAGTGCAAGGTTTATCAGTCAGAGAAGAAACAACAACCAAACCAATCAATTGATTACCAATATAAAAGCAGCCAGGTAGAGGCAACAACCTAACCAATCATTTGATAGCAAATGTAAAAGAAACAAACAACAGACAACAATCAAACCAATCAATTGATTGCACACGTTGAAGCAGCAAGGAACATATTAAAACCTCACAATTCAATTAATTGCTAATAAAGAACCAACAAGAAACACAACTAAATCAAACATTTCATTACTAGATAATACAGAAGAAACAAGGAAGAGACAACTACTTAACCAATTAAATGACCGCTAATACAAAAGCAACAGGGGACAAACAACAACCTAACCAATCAATTGATTGATTGCTAAGATTGAAGCAACAATAAAAAGACAACAACCTAGCCAATCAATGGATTGACGAAGTAGAATCAACAAGGAACAGAAAACAACCTAACCAATAAATTGATTGCTTAGATGGAAGCAACAAGGAACAGAAAACAACTCAATCAATCTATTGATTTCTAATGTAGAAGCAACAAGGAACTGAGAATTTCAAATTTATGACTTCATATTTCCTCGACATTCTTCTCTGGAATGCCAACTCTACAACACAAAAATTACAGCAGGAGCAGTGACAAGTGTTGAAGTAGAAGATATAGAATGTGAATGCAGGTACAGACACTAGGCCAAACCCCTCCAGGAAGGGAGGTTGCCGACGGCAAGGCGCACCTCACACTCTTTTCATACACTCACACTCAAACAACTTAGCCCTTTTGCGGTAGAGGGTTTAGCCAGAAGACTTTGCAAGACACACTTCGGGGCACAAGGTCATTGTCAGTAGCTGGGCCCAACAGTGTGACTGGTTAACCCCAGCCGCGTCAGTGACTAGGTCCCCCCCTCCCACCAACTCACGGCCAACCCGTTTTTCAACAAGATGCCAAGGGCGGGAACACACATCAGGGCAAAATCAAAAATCATCAAATCACAACCATTCCCCAGCTCACGCCTATCCATTGCGTGCTGTTTTGCCACCTCCACACTCATGATTCTCCTGCTTAACGCCTGCTTCACACAATCCATCCACCCAAACTACGGTCTACCTCTAGGCTTCCGTTAGCTCACCTCTGTCTTCAACACCCTTTCCACCAATCGCCCATCCTCACCATGTACCCAAACCATCTCAGAACACGCGAATCTACAGTCCTCAAACTTCTTCACCGTCCCATTCTAATTCGAACCATAATTGTTATTGCTCCTGTCTTAATCCACCCATGCTCCTCAAGCATTACACTTCAAAAACATTCAATCATCTTCTCTCTATGCTCTCACCACCCAATTCTCAACTCATACAATTCTCTTTGATTGAATTCCCAGCTCATTACACTCTTCAGTGCACCCAACACTTAACACTCTCCCATCACTTGCAACTTCACCTTAGTGTCCACTAGTTCAGTCTTCTCCAAATGGAAGTCTAGGTACTTGAAACACCCAACTTCCTCCAATAACTTTAACATCTCTTTACTTTACTTTTACCCACATTGAATCAAAGTTTCATCCTCTCACACACTACTTCACTCCAGCACTAGCCTACATAGCTTCTCCTCCAAATCAGCCACCAAATCGGCTGCAGCTGGTCGTGGTGTTGCTTCTGCTGGGCGTCGTGTTGCTTCTGCTGGGCGTGGTGTTGCTTCTGCTGGGCGTGGTGTTGCTTCTGCTGGGCGTGGTGTTGCTTCTGCTGGGCGTGGTGTTGCTTCTGCTGGGCGTGGTGTTGCTTCTGCTGGGCGTCGTGTTGCTTCTGCTGGGCGTCGTGTTGCTTCTGCTGAGCGTGGTGTTGCTTCTGCTGGGCGTGGTGTTGCTTCTGCTGGACGTGGTGTTGCTTCTGCTGGACGTGGTGTTGCTTCTGCTGGACGTGGTGTTGCTTCTGCTGGACGTGGTGTTGCTTCTGCTGGACGTGGTGTTACTTCTGCTGGGCGTGGTAGTAGTAGTTGCTTCCGTTTTCCACCGGAGTCCCAACGCGTAGTTAATGCAGACTCCCCGGTAGGGCAATTGAAGAGTTGCAAAGTAGGTACAGCTTAGATTCCGAGTAGGTTCAACGCAGATTCCGAGTAGGTTCAACGAAGATACCGAGTAGGTTAAACGAAGATACCGAGTAGGTTTAACGAAGATACCGAGTAGGTTTAACGAAGATACCGAGTAGGTTTAACGAAGATACCGAGTAGGTTTAACGAAGATACCGAGTAGGTTCAACGAAGATACCGAGTAGGTTCAACGCAGATACCGAGTAGGTTTAACGTAGACACTGAGTAGGTTTAGTGTAGATACCGATTAGGTTTAGTGTAGATACCGATTAGGTTTAACGTAGATACTGAGTAGGTTTAACATAGATACCGAATAGGTTGAATGTAGATAAAGAGTAGGTTGAATGTAGATAAAGAGTAGGTTTAATGTAGATAAAGAGTAGGTTTAACATAGATACAGAGTAGGTTTGACGTAGATACCAAGTATGTTCAACATAGATGCAGAGTAGGTTCAACGTAGATACAGAGTAGGTTCAACGTAAATACCGAGTAGGTTTAACGTAAATACAGAGTAGGTTTAACGTAGATACCGAGTAGGTTTAACGTAGATACCGAGTAGGTTCTGCTGGTCATGGTGTTGCTTATGCCGGTCGTGGTGTGGTCGCATCTGGTGGTGGTGGTGCTGCTCTCGCTGGCCAGAGCGGGGTGCTCCTGATCAGGATGGTGAAGCTGAGCAAATTTTTCAGCTGCGCTAAGCTAAAGCAGTTTTTCAAGCAATTTTTATTTCTGGAAAGTGGGGCATGTTAATGTTAACTCGCTATCAAATAAAGTAGATTTTATTTCAGACTTGCTTTTGAAACAGAATCTTCAGGTTTTAGCGGTCAGTGAGACGTGGTTGCTATCTGATGTTGCACCTCCCTTCATCGACATTGCTAACTATAATTCTGTTATGGGAGACAGATGGCACAACTCTTAGGCATCGATCTCTATTGTACCTGCATAAGGACATTGTGTTTATAGTATATGAGGTGCACATTCCAAATGTTTTACCGGTGCACCTAATTGATTATGATCTGTAGATTGGAGCTGTTTATTGGCCTCCTTCTTATGCATTCTTGGAAAACATCCTTGTTGAAATTTTTATTGAACTTTTGCCCTGGCAAGGAGGTGATTATCGCACGTGATTTTAATTTACTAACAATTGACTGGTCCTTGGACCTTATTGCTGGCTACATTCGGCCCTTTAACCTGCATTTTTTTTAGTGTTTTTCATCACTTGGTCTTTTGCAGTGGGTTAAGGAGCTCACATTTTTACTATCTGATAACATTCTAGATCTTGTTCTCACATCTGAGGAGGATCGTGTTGGTGAGTTGTCTGCGCTGCCTCGCTGCCAGAATTCTCCTATTGTCTTCGAGTATATCTTCAGTGGTAGGGCCGGAGCACGTGGTCGTGGAGGAGAGATGCCTTTGGCGTAAGGGGAAATACGCCAGGATTTCAGAGGCTCTGTCTCAGATTGACTGGGGGCTAGAATAGTCTTCGAAATAGCTACAGGCGTAAAACCAATGTGTTCTTCTCTGGCTTGAGTTGTCATCAGTTTCTGGTGTCCTCTTAAAACGAATGTGTTCTTTTCTGGCCTGAGTTGTCATCAGTCGCTGGAGTCCTTCATGTAAAACGGAAATTGATTTTAATAAAAAATTATTATTATCCTTTAGCTATTCTTCACTGTGTGAAGACTTTTCATTTTTACAGTCAGTTTTGATGTCTTGATTGATAAGTTTATACCCCTCTTGCCTGTCCGTTCTGGTCCGCCATGGGCTGTCAGGGCGCCCTTGCTCTTACCCGTAAACGGTCAAAGGCATGCCCTGAATACAAGCAGGTTAGGGGGGCGGAAGACCTCGACTCAGCCATTGCTCTTGAGAAGTTATACACGTTCAGAGAGATGAATAGGAGCTACAGAAATTCTTCTGTTTATTTCCGAAAGAAATACGAATCAAATTGATAACTGGAAGTTGCTCCATGCTTATATCAGGAAAAAAATTGGGCGTCCAGCTGTTGGTCCTCTCTGCCTGCAGGGTGGTGAGAAAGTGCAGGATCCTGACGAGATGTGTGTTGTCTTTGCTGACTCTTAGTCAGGAATTTTTGTCAGTGCAGCTCCTTCTCACCCAGCTCCTTTCCAGCTATTTGCAGGTAGTTTGTCAGATGTTGATTTCTCTAGGGAGGAAGTCAAGCGTATTCTCTTGGCTCTAGATCCCAGTTCCAGTATGGGACCAGATGGCCTTCACCCATATCTGCTGGGGAGCTGTGCTGATGAGCACTATTTACCTCTATGTTTAATATTTCAGAAATCAATGAGGACGGGAGCAGTACCTGAGGTGTGGAGTAAATCGATAGTTGTGCCAATATTCAAGGGTAAGTCCCTCACTGATCCCCTGAATTACAGGCCTGTAAGCTTGACGTCGGTTTGCTGCAAATCAATGGAAAGAATAGTTGTATCTCGCTTTACTGAATATCTTGAACGCAACACTATTCTTTAGTCTCATCAGTATGGTTTTCAGAGTAATAACAGCACTGAGGACCAGTTGCTGTTGACCTATGATGATGTTGGGAGGTGGTTTGATGAGGGATATATTGTGAACGTCATAACGCTTGACTTTTAAAAAGCATTTGATGTCATGAGTCATGGTGTGCTTTTGTCTAAGCTGAGCT
This sequence comes from Gammarus roeselii, assembly GCA_016164225.1. Lineage (NCBI taxonomy): Eukaryota > Metazoa > Arthropoda > Malacostraca > Amphipoda > Gammaridae > Gammarus > Gammarus roeselii. The sequence continues at coordinate 31,693 of SDVV010000151.1, read as the reverse complement.
GAAGTCTTTGGGTGTTTGTGGTTCGTTGCTGGCCTGGATTTCTGCATTTCTTTCTGGAAGAGTAATCAGTGTTTGTGTGAGTGGCAGATTGAGCAGACCAGTTGATGTGACTGGTGGTGTTCCTCAAGGCTCTGTCCTTTGATCACTGCTGTTCTTGATTTACATTCATCACGTGTCTAATGGTCTTGCATGCAAAATCAAGGCATTTGCAGATGATTACAAGTTGTACCTGGGATACTCACGGAAGAACACTGATCATGCTGTTCAGGGTGTCTAGTCACTCCGAAGTGGGTTGGATTCAGTTGACTCTGTTATGAGATCCTGGAATCTTGGATTGAATCCAGATAAGTGTGTTGTGCTGCACTTTTACAGAGGTCACATCGATTTTGATGCCCTGGTTCCCGTTAACAAGTGCTACCTGCAAGGCGGATCATTAAAGTTTGTCAGTGCACATAGAGACTTGGCTGTCAGTGTGGATAGAAATCTCAGATTCCACCATCATATTTGTGTAGTTGCTGTAAAAGCTGGTGGATTGGCAAACTGTTTATTGAGATCAACTGTCTGCAGGTCCCCGGAGTTTATGCTGCCCTTATATGTGGCTCATATTCGTCCAATCATTGAGTATGCATCCTGCGTTTGGAACACCGGATATTGTGGGGACTGCAGGCTGCTTGAATCTATTCAGAGAAGATGGACCAGAAATATTGATGAACTTCCATATGTGGACTATGGTAGTCGTTTGGGAAGACTGGATTTGTTTCCAGATAAGGGTCGGCTTCTGAGGGCAGACCTAATAAAATACTGGAAGATTTTGCATGGAAAATCAAAGGATTTGCTAAATATGTTTTCACTGGCTCTGAGAGTTGGCACTAGGGGTCACTTGCTGGAGTTGGTGGTTCCTCCTCGCTCTTCTAATGCCCGCAGTAGGTCCTTCAGTGTGAGATGTATTGGTCTATGGAATGGCTTGGCTGCTGATGTTGTGCGTCTATAAGCAAGCTCTTGCTGAGCTGATGTATGATAAATTTTTAGATTTTGACAATGCAGATTAAGTTTTATTTATATGTGGTAATGAATGTGTATATATGAATATATTTTTTATTTTGTGTTGTGACTAACAAGATTGCTGTATAATCAGTTGCCTGAAACCCAGATTTCCAGATTTTTCTGTATCATTGCTCAGCCTTGCTTTTGCGGTTCTGGAGTGATGTGGCATTTGTGCCTCCTGTCTTGCCCTGCACTCGGGCCTTCCCTGGGGTGCTGGACGGTCTTGAAGCCACCAAGGTGAGAAAGCACCGTGCCATCCGCAAGAGTAACTTACTGAACTGCCAACTACGCCCATTCGTTTCCATCACGTTTTAAGCAGCGACCCATTACACTTGCGTTCACCTCCCTGACCCCTCCATCCATACAAGATTAAACCGGCAGGGAGCCATGGTGCAGCCTTGTCTCAAAGCCATATTCCTTGTGAACCAATCACAGTGCTCCCCACTCCGACACATGGTCTGCCAACAACTTAGAATTTTGAACAGCTTTCAAAAAGATTTCTGCTCACTCCATACAATTTCAACACCCTCCACAGTGCTTCCTTGTCATGAGCACACCCTCAATCACTCCAAAAGCCACACTGTTCCTTGCCAATTGCAACATCGGTACAGTCTTGAATCTTTTTGATCAGCACACATAACAAACTGATACCTGTGCTGGCCTAATAAACTAATACCTCTGCTGGTCTCCATAGCTCTGTTGCTCCTCATGGGTGTATGGCACTGCTGGAGGAAGCTGCATAGGGCAAAACCTCTGGAGTTACAGCATTCACTTATATCTCCTATGCCCTTATACAACAGAACAATGCAAGCCCTGTGCCACTTAATCAACACCTAGCACCAACACAAAACACAGATTCAGGAACCTCGCTGGGTATTCAAGAATGGTTTCTCCACCCCTCTTCAGGCACTCGGTTGCAATGCCGTCCAAACCAGGGGCTTTCCTTGCTTTTATTACCTCTACCATCATCGTGGCGGGGGTAAACTAGTGAAAACTGTCGGGCCCTGCTGCTGTCGACGGTTCCTCGGTGCATTCGGTACCCAGAGTGTAAGTTGAGGGGCTACCAGCCGGACCCTTTAGCACAAAAGGGCTAAGTTGTGCGAGTGTGAGCGTGTGAGGTGCGCCTTGCCGTCGGCCACCCCCCTTTCTGGGGGATGCGGCCTAGTGTCTGTATCTGTACCATCACAAACAACAACAATGTCAACCTCTCAGACATCCTTGACATTCATTAATCCATCAAAAAATTTGGCACACTTTTTCCATACACAATCACTTTCCAGCAACAACTGGTCGTTTTCATCTTTCACAGCCTTTTCCTTCCCAGTCTCCCCGTTCTCACTCTCTTCACCTCTTTAAAAAAAAATTTATTCGTTATCTTAAAAGTTTTGGCCCAACCGTCTGCCCCACCTGGCATCAGCGACCCTCTTTTCTCTCCTCACCCCCCTTTTCACCTTTTCTTCTCTTTATAGATATCATAGGCAACCACCAACCTTGCTTGCAAACACTTCTCAAAACTCTTCTCTTTTGCGCCACCATCAGTCTGATCTCTTGATTCCACCACTTGCAGCCTTTTCTTCTACACTAGCCCACACGGCACAAACAATACACATTGTATGGACATCTCAACAACGCATCTCTGAATGTCTTATTCTTCAACATTTCTCAGGTCCTGCTTTCTTAGGCTATCATATTCCTCCCTCAATGCCTGCTGGAACTTCTCAGCTCTGCTTTCCATATTCAGTTCACTCACCTTCACTACCTCTCTTCCTCCTCCAATTTTTTTTTTGTTCCACTTCTACCTCTGCTCCTCTCTTAATCTTTGTTCCACCAGCAGAGGGTCAGACCTTCCTCCACACTCCCCTATCAACACCCACACATCCAACAGACAGCCTCCCCACCACTCTTCTCGAAATTAGCACAAAATTTATCGGACCTATCTCCCCCACTGCACCATGGGGGGAGATGTCATTTCTAATGGGAATACCATACCTCCCTAGCTACCTCATTCTCCACCACAACATCTCCAACTCTAGCATCTAGGTTATCCAATGCAACCACATTGAAATGACCTCCAAACACATTTATTTCTAACTTCGACATTAAACTGAAGACCATATGCCTTAAAACAAACACAGTGGATGGGCCAGTGTGAAGCCAACAATCATGCAAGAAATATTCAACCTGTCTGTTAAACTAGCTGCAAGCATACCACCAGATGAAGTGTCAAACCATTTTGCTACATTCAATGAACCTGAACCAGATATCATATCAGACCATTATGCTACATTCAATGAACCAAACATCAGTGGAAATAAACCTTACTTGTTCACAAATACTTCAAGTCCTTTGCGGCGGTTTTCAATGAAGTCGTCCTCATAGATGCCATCATCACTACGAAAAGGTAACTGCTTCTTTATAGCCTTTCCAGGTAATGGAGGAACAACAATCTGTTGGGATAAGAATGAATCATAAGAAAAGATAAAATGGACACACAAAATATATCTATCAAAATCAAATGGCAAAATAGCAATCTGTTAGAATGAAGGTGGTGAAAATTACCACAACCAGAAAAAATGGATGCAGAGATGAACATGCTGAGAAGTTAATACTAAACCATTAGTTGATGAGTAGCTATAAACAATTAAATAGTCACCAAGGTGGAATAGAGCAGACAAGGGGTAGGGGAACTGTTTCAGCCTACAATTTTTCATGATGGCAGATGCAAATGATGTCAATACTGTATGAAAGCCAATTTCAGTCAGATCTCAGATACATGCAAATAACTTCAAGTCCATGTGGGATGCATAGTTTTTTTTTTAATTAAATGAATTGGTCACTAGTAGATATTGAAGAATCATTTCAATACACTGCATTGGTAGAGGTACCAATAATGATGCATTGGTCGCATGCAACAGGAGTCTACAATGGAATGATATACAAAGATTATAAATTGCTCAGTGTAAACTCAATGGTAGGAGTATGCACTGAGCTAACAACATACTTCTTGCTTCATTCCATTGAAGATTTACATTTTTTTAGCTGATGCATCATTGCAGGTTCATTAATTACGTATCTAAGCCTTAATTCAGCTGGAATTGAATCTTTTGACCTGACCTGGCAATCAAAAACTATGGTACTGACTCATCAAAATGTAGTTAGTGCCATATCATGAAAGTTCATGTTTCCAAATAAAACATGCCGTTTTTTTTTCACTTTTTCTCAAGGATACAGCCTAGCTAACAAGGAATGAAGACTCATCATTCATTCCACATTTTTTTTATAGGATATGTAGTTTCTATTGAATAATTGCTTTCAACTAAGCTAACAAGGTTGTTGACAGGCCCAAAATAAATTAACTCTGCCAGATCTTGACAATTTATGAATAAAAAGTAACTTGGTAGTAACATGTGAAAACTCTTCATAGTTAGATGCCAGTTGGGCTAAGGGACTTGGAGCAGTGTCCCATGGAGCTGCAATCTACCCAGCTACCTGGAATGGGCCTCATCTAGTTCAAATCATATTCTTCAAATAGAGTAAAACATTGGACTTTATTTAGAAAGTTAATTGAAAGAAGAGCCCTTTTTTATATTGTACAATTGCTAGTCATTTGGTGCAGGGTTGCTTGTCGTTCGGTGCAGGGAACAGGAATTCTTAGTGTGATGGGATATTGGTCACATTGTCAGGGTGGGCACTGCCCACTACCCACCCGAAAACAACACACAAAAAAAACTGATACAACCCACTTTGAAAAAACACACTTAAAAACTCACTAAAAAAACATAAAAAACACTTAAGAAAACAGAAACAAAACACAAAATCAAGTGAAACTGCGAAAGTATTACATTAATTTGTATACAATTTACAAACAAATAGGAAAGTATATGAAACAAGGAGAAGAAATAAACATTAGGTTTGTAATTTTTTTTAGTATTATTAATAACCAAACATTATACAGTTAATACCTAGTATGCTACACCTAGTATGCTACACCTAGTAGGCTAGTATAGGAAATTAGGAAGCTGTAATTATTATTATTTGATATTGAATAGTCAAGAAATTGAAGACCCATTTGGGACCCTCCCAAGCCAATCTAATATTAACCATAGACTTAATCAGTCATGTGACTTACTGAATCATGACTCCTGGCTGTGACTTGTGTGATTCATCACTTGAGTTAGCCCTTACTTGGTTGGGCGACCTATTTGAAAATCGCGTTTTTTAGGGAGTTTTCACACTGCCGTAACTCTTTAATTTTAATAGCTATAAGTAATCTAGGCTCCAGTAAAATTAGGTTCAAACCTTGCTCTTTCCAAGTGTGCAATCAGATTTTGAATCCAACTGCCCACTAAGGCTGAAATTTTGTGTCAAAAAATTGTAGATTTCATTTCTGGACAGAAGTTGACAATAAGTTATGGGAATATAGCTCTTAAAATTCTCTATCAAAATAGTCAACAATGATTAATTTTTGATCAGACCTAGTTTTTAGTCAATTTAAAAAATCAGCATGTGTTACTCTGCTGGTTCAATCAAGCCATGATGGACAAAGTAAGGGTGGCACTGTATTTATAGCCATATAGGACCTTCCCCAGGCATTCCAGTGCTGAGTGATACATCTAGATAAATTTCTCATGTCAAGACCTTCAATTTCATACTATGCAAAACATTCTGATTGAAGTAACATTAAAGAAAGTTGCAGTTTGTGACTCAATCAATGCCGACAATCAAGTAAGATTTAGTTAATAAATCAATCTCAAATTGCAAAAATATACCTATCAAATAACCCGCCATGGCTGAGTGGTTAGCGTGTCCAACTGCAGTGTCAGCCTTTGGTCCTGCATGCCGCAAGTTCAAGCCTTGGCATGGACACGGCGGTCTTGTGGCAGGGAGATTGGGTGCCTCCCCACACTATCAGCCTAACTTAGCCACCCTCCTAACTAGGGGGGAAATGGCTGTATGTCTTTACATACATACATACATTAGATACAAACAAATAACCTCATCAAATATTCTTTCAACTTTGTAAAAGCCAGTCTTAATGGCCAACAGGCTAGGCCCCTATTACTATTTGGCTGTAAAAGTATGAGCTTTTCACAATTTAATTCAATTTCCACAATAAAACCCAATTCTGCCCAATAAAACCCATTTTGCCCACAAAAAAATAGGTGGGTTGGGCTTTTACAATAAACCTTTTTGTTTTTCTACCCCGATGTAGAAAATGAATTAGGCAGGGATGTCAACAATCAGCCCTGTTGTATGACGTGTACACTGATGACTTGAATTACCTTCTAAGTAGAGAAAACCAAGGCTGCCATGTCACCAATTGCTGTGTCAACGATCTTAGCTATCCAGATGATAGTGTTGTTAGCACAGACTCTCTGAGCTTTGCAAAAGCTTCTTGATATTTGTAGCAAATTTGCAGAACCTCATGATATTGTGTTTACCACAACAAAAACTGTACCGAAGGGTCATAATTACTATCTATTGACTAGATAAAACTCGACATAATTGCACTTGCTTATATAGATGAATTTCAATATCCAGGGCACATGATCACAGCAGATTGCAATGATGACAAGGATGTTGCACGGCAAACAAGGTGGAAAAATGCAGTTGGTAACATGCTGATACAATGCATCTTGTTTGCACTAATATTTATAAATGCAAACCTTGGAGCTACTGCAGCCTCAGCTCAGGAGTCATCAAGATTTCATCATCTCTCTGCACTTTGAGGAAGAATATTACCAAATTTGCGTTTGTTCATATACTGATTATTAACAGTCTGCTAGAACTAGGCAAAAGGCGGGCTGTGGGGTTTTAGTAGTGGTTGGCTTGGATGACAACAAATGACAAGATTTTCATGATTCAAACAAGAGGATTCGCGTTAGTCACATACGGTTTATTAGCTGGTTATAAACTGTGCCGTTTGGAACTGTTTTAATCTGGCAATCACCACCACCGGCAATGGACAAGAGTTTCTCTTCTTCACCACCGCAAGCACCTTTTACTTTTGAAAACTGTAACAAGAACCAACGCCTGGGCTGAACACCTACTGATCAGTGTTTTACCAGATGAAACCGCTTTTATTGTGATAAAACTTTTCATCTATGTTGTTGTTTTTACTGAAAATAGAACCTTTTGAGAGTGTGTTAACAAATAACTCTTATACCTACTGCGGTGTGATGCTTGGAGTGGGAGGTGCGGTGGCTGGGTGTACAGGTGTTTACTTGAAGGGAGACTTATTGAGGTGTCGTGATAGAAGTGATGGCAAGATGTACGATGTCAAGGTGGTTGACCTCCGCGGAGGAGGAGTCAAGGTTCACTACGTTGGGTGGGGGAAGAGTCGTGAGGAGTGGGTGGAGCTCGACTCAGGTCGCATTGAGGAGGCCTCTGGCAGGAGTGTGGGGCCCGGTGGTTATGCAGCGGTACTGGACCTGCGTGGAGATGGTGATACTTCCTGCACAAGCTCGGCGGGGTGTGATCCAGGCCCTGGAGGAGTTCAGCAGGGGATAAATTTCGGCCTTGGAGGTGCAGAGGAGAGCGAGTTTGGAGGCTGTCACTCCTCGCCATGATGCATCTTCTTTGCTGCAGTCGACTCCTGGGGGTGCGGGTGCTTCTGCGCGGCACTGCTCGCCGTCGTCTTTGGCTTCAGCTGCGCCTCCTGTGGATTCGCCGTCCTCTACTTTGCAGCCTGCTGTGGGTCTGGCGGCTCTGCTGGCGTTAGTGTGCAGGGTTGTGGGGGCTGGGAGCTGGGCGTGCCGGTGGTCTTGTGGACAGCTGGGCTGCTGTAGTGGGCGCTGGCTCGGCGTGTGGTTTTTGTCATACCAAGCTGAGTGGTCAGCCTGTTTTTCGTGGTATCTGTCTGAGAGGTTTTCACTCGGAGACCATGTGTTTGGGTATTGAAAGGAGTTTGATTGGTGCTGTTCTGTCTGATTCATCTGGTGCTCTTAGGTATATCTGTTGTCATTGTCGAGACTGCAAGGATAATTCAGAGGCAGTCGATCATCTTCAGGGTTCTTTTTCTCAGTTGCTGGTGGGACAGGTTAGAGGTGTGATGGTGGGTGCGAAGAGTCAGTGCAGTTGTGAGACTACTCAAGGAAGTCAGCAGACTGGCTGTCTGAGCAGCTGTGGCACTGATCGTTCCTTTGGCGCTGGGTTGTTTAGGAAGGATGTCTGAGAAAGTGAGGGAGCTAAATGAGAGGGAGAAAAGGGAGTGCTCAGTTATGTGGAGAGGTTTTGATAGTGAGACTGTTGAGCTGGTGGAAGCAAAAAATCATGAAGTTTGCTGTGTCCTGGGCATTGATGATCTGACTGACATGGTCAAGATTGGTGCTACCGGTATGTTCAGAGCAAAAGTGGTCAATGATGATTCCAGGCACAACTTATTGTCCCAAGCCCCTAGGCTGAGGAGTTTGGATGATTTTCAGAGCCTTTTTATCCAGAAAGACCTTACTTACAGGCAGAGGGGTGAGTTGCTGGCTAGGAGGCAAGCTCTTACTGCATCAGAGGGTGATAGCGGGGAGAGGAGTGAATTATTGGCAGCTGCTGCTGGGCGGGGGGCTGGTGTCGGCGCTGGTAAGGGAAGGCCTGTTCTTTCTGGGGATTCCTCCAGTCGGACACAGGGTGGTGGTGGTCGAGGCGGTGGCGGTCGCGTTGGGGGCGTCGAGGTGGCCGCAGCGGCGGGCCGTGGTGGCGGTGCTGGTGGCCGCGACGTTGATGATGATCGAGGCGGTCGCGGGGATGCTGCCGGCCGTGTTGGTGCTGGCAGTCGAGGCAGTGCTGGCGAACGGGGAAGTGCTGGCGAACGGGGAAGTGCTGGCGAACGGGGAAGTGCTGGCGAACGGGGAAGTGCTGGCGAACGGCGAAGTGCTGGCGGACGTGGAAGTGCTGGCGGCCGAGGTAGGGCTCGCGGAAGCAGTCGTGGTGCCGGGAGTGGTCATGGTGGTCGTGGAACTCCAGGTGGCCATGAGGATGATATTTTAAACTAGCCTGGCAGTCGTTGCAGACGGATTTCACCATTTAGCAGTTGTGCTGTGTGAATTTGAATTTCCTTATGAATAAGGTCACTTTTGTTGGTCATATGGTGCAGCAGGGGGACTTGCAGTTGGTTGGTGCGTGTGAGTTGTGGTTGACTACATTGGTATCATCGTCCTTTGTTGATTTGCAAGGGTTACATATGGTGAGGGGAGATGTGGTGGGGAAGTAAAGGAGCATGAAGTTTGTTTATATGTTGCAAACAATTTCAAGTTTGTGCCAGTTGAAGTAGGTCTTCCCAATGTTGCTGCCATTTCTCACCTGGATTATGATGTTTCAGTTGTGGTGGCCTACCATCCACCCTCCTATTCAATTGAGGATAATGCTGAACTCATCAAATTCCTACTGGAATTTTGTGCTGGTAGGGAGGTTGTTGTTCTTGGTGATTTTAACTTGCCTTCATTGGATTGGTTAGCTGATGATCAGTAGATCTCAGACTTGGGTGCAGTACAAGCTTTTGAGGAAGGGAGCTTTAGAGGGAGCATGAAGAGGTGTTGGTATCCTTAGGGAAGTTTGGTAGGCTCAATTTTGAGTAAAACATTTTTTCTCGCCACAGCCAGTGGTTGTATGAACAGGAGTTAGCCAACAACTTTGCTGTTGCTCCCAAGATGTTTCACTCCTATATCAGAAAAAGAAAGAAGGGCTGTCCTTCTGCTATTGAGGTTGTTGCTGATCAGAGAGACATGAGTCAGCTGTTTGTGGACTCTTTTTCATCTGTTTTTGTGGATGCTGATCCTGCCGGCCCTTCCCCACATCAATTATTTCCTGGAAAATTTGGAGAGATTAGTGTGACGAGTCTGTTTGTCTCAAAGGTTCTGGACAATTTAGATTCATCTTCTGCCCCTGGACCTCATGGTATCCACCCTAGTGTTTTGAAGCAATGTTCTTGGCAGCTGTCATTGCCCGGTCTTTGATATTTGTGAAGCCGTTGGGCCAGGGAGTTTTGAGGGACCCTGGAAGGAATCTCATGTTGTTCCCTTATTCAAGTCTGGTGCGAGAAGCAACCCTCTCAATTATCAACCTGTGAGTCTCACTTCTGTTTGTTGTAAGGTGCTGGAGCAGGTTATTGTGTCATAGGTGGTGTCTTTTCAGGAAGATTCTGGCATTTTGTCAACCGGCCAATTTGGATTCAGGGTAGGAAAGAGCACACAGGATCAACTGTTGCTTACTTATGGTGAGGTTGCTGATCTGGTGGAGGATGGAATGGTGGTGGATGTAATCTTTCTGGATTTCTTCAAGGCATTTGATGTTGTCAATCATTCTGCTTTGTTGGCCAAATTAAGGTTTGTGGGTATTCATGGTAGATTGTTGGATTGAATTCGTAGTTTTCTGATTGGGAGGCAAATGTGTTTCTGTGGGGGGGGGGGGGGGGTTGTCAGTGACTTTTGGGAGGTGACAAGTAGAGTGCCAAACGGTTCTGTGCTGGGCCTGCTCTTGTTTCTGCTGTGTATTAATAATGTTGCAGTGGGAGTAGCTTGTAAGTGGAAGGCTTTTGCTGACGACTTCAAACTTTATTTGAGCTTCCCGCGCGAAGTACAAGCAGTTTGCCTGGGTGTCTTCTTTGCAGAAAAATCTGAATTTGGTGCAGTCTATTTCCTTGTCATGGAATCTTTCTCTGAACATTGCCAAATGTGTCTTTATGCGTTTTTACAGGGAGCAGCTTGAATTAGAGCAGCTTGATGATGGAATTGATTATAATTTAAATGGTGTGGCACTTGAGCTTGTTGATTCCTGCAGGGACTTGGGAGTGCTTGTTGACTCAAGGTTGTAATTCCACCTCCACATGAAGAGTGTTGTTAGAAAGGCTTCCACTCTGGCAACCAGTCAGCCCCATTCTACTGTCAATAGCAGTTCTGTTTTGATGGGGCCTTTTTTAAAACTCATTCAAGTCCCATCTTGGACTACTGCTCTTGCGTGAGGAATGTGGGATATTTGGGAGATTTGAGAGTTTAGGACTCAGTGCAGAGGCAGTGTACCAGGGAAATAGAGGGTCTGGTTGAGTGGACTATGGTGAGAGGCTCAGAGCTTTGCAGTTGTTTTTGGTCAGGGGGAGGCTGTTGCATTTGGATCTGGCAAACTGATGTAAGATTTTTTACTGTTCTGAGTTGTCTTCTCTGTTTGAGCAAGCTCCAGATATTGGCTCACATGGTCATTCTTTCAAACTGGTGGTTCCTTGCTGTCGGACAGACTATAAACGCAGATTCTTTTATTCTTGCTATGTTAAGGTCTTAAACAGTCTGTCCTCTGATGTGGTGCAGTGCAATTTCCTCCGTGGCTTCAAGAGGGCCTTTGCTGAGGAGTTGTGTGTGGGGGGGGGGGGGGGGGGGGGGGGGGCGAGGGGTTGTACAAGTTTTGATAGGTAGAGCAGATTTGATTTCATGGTTGTGTTTCTTTGTTTAGACATTTGTGTGCAATTATTGACTGTCTTCAGTGTTTTTTGTTGATCTATCAAGTGCAATCCGACCAGCGCCCTGCTGCAGTTTTGATACAGTGTTGTTCTTTAGATTGTTGGGGCGCTAAGGTATACTGCCTTCCATACCAACATGCCCTGTGGGCGGGGCTGCCGAGGCTGTGGGGGGCTGCAAAGGTGAGAAACAAAAGTGAGATGGTGTGAGAAAATAGACGCAAGTTATATAATGACCCATTCAAACGGCTAATGCAGGTATCAGCAAGCAGGATTTTTGATGAAAACCAGTCAGATTACATCAAGGTATATTCCATGAAGTAGCACACAGCCTTATAGCTGGAGTTATGAGTTCTCCCAAATGATTTACTCATTGCAATCTGCTCTGGTGATGCGCTCACTGCTTGGTCATTGTTACAGCAATGGAGGGAATTGCTGTACACATGCTTTGGATAAAGTTGTAGGCCTGAACTTATTTTATTTTGTCTACAGTCATTTTGTAATCATGTTTTCACTGTTTATGTGAGTCTATTCATCCTTGTAACCATAAACCAAGATGTCTTAATTGTAATATCATGCACATGTAAGTAAACAGAGCTGTTTTTATTATTATTATTGTTGTTTTTATCATAATATTCCCTCAATCTTGATGGTAGAGAATTTCTCATGCTGCGATGGTTACATTTCTTTATATCACTCAAACTCATCTGTCATATAATCCTCAGAAGTTGCAAAGATTGACAGATTAGGTTCTCAAATTGTAGGTTTTATCACTTTGGTTTAAATCCAATTATCTTTAGGCCTATACAATAGCTAGTAGGCAAATTGACATGCAGTGAAATGACTGTAGATCACCAACGACGTGGTTTGAAACAGAACAGGGATGGTGGAGAAGTTGGAGGACAGAGTGGATTCACGTGTTTTGAGATGGTTTGGGCACACATGGAGAGGATGGATGCAGGGAGATTGGTGAAAAGGGTGATGAATGCTGAGGCGAGTGGTTGCAGGCCTAGAGGTACCCGATGTTTGGGTGGATGGATGGTGTGAAGCAGGTGTTGGGAAGGCAAGACATGAATGTGGATGTGGCGAGAGAGTGTGCAATAAACAGGCGTGAGTGGAGAATGGTTGTGAATGGTTGATTTTGACACTGCCCTGATGTGCTTTCCCGCCCTGGGCACTCTGCTGTTGGGGTGGGGGGGGGGCGGTCATTATGGCCCAGCGGGGGTAAACCAGTGAAAACTGCCGGGCCCTGCTGTTGACCACGGATCCTAGGACTGCACTTGTGACCCAGAGTGTATGTTGAGGGGGTACCCGCCGGACCCTTTAGCACAAAAGGGCTAAGTTGTGTGAGTGTGGGCTAAGTTGTGTGAGTGTGGGCTAAGTTGTGTGAGTGTGAGCGTATGAGGGTGTGAGGTGCGCCTTGCCGTTGACCACCCCCCTTTCTGGGGGATGCGGCCTTGTATCTATATCTATGAAACAAATTGGAATGGCATCAATAGGTTTGGGGGTTGACAATACTGAAGCAAACGTAGTGCACAACTGCTGGGTCCAGGCAAGTACCAGCGTCAAGGCACCTGGCTATGTTACATTTCTCCTAACTTTTGCATATGATATTAAAGACACAAATATCTACAGTAATGCATAGCTACATTAAATTATAGAATTTATTCAACTTAAATAACAAACAAGACCAAATAATTAGTTGCCATTATAGCATGTGGAATGCATACCAATTGTTAAGAGTTACATTTAGCATAACATGATAAAAAAAATCAACTTTGTAGCATGATAGATAGGTAGTCATCATACTCATCTCCAGTTTCACATTCCACAGAGTTAGAATGACATATAGCTTGGTTAAATCCCTGAACTCACCTTACTGTCCCTTTCCAACTCATTCCTCAACCATTCAAAGTCACTATAGCGCCTCCGCACACTTGATTCTTTCACCTTGAAAACAGGTAAGTTGGTCTGGAAAACAAAAAATATGTTAATTATTTCATATTTGCCCCAATTGTATACATAAATTTAGTGCTTGGCATCCTCTATGGTTTATGGTCAATCATAAATAAGATAGCTACTGGCATGATTTCAGCTACAAAAGGAGGGGCCGATCAGGATGACTCCTTGCAACTGATAATTGGGATGACCTCCTAAGCAGGAGCTTGAGCACCAACCTCAAAAACTTTGCATCTTGACTGCAGCGCCTGAAAGAGCAAGTCGTTGCAATAGCACTGATTTTTTTTAATTTGACTATAAAACCAAATTTGTGGAAAACTTAAACATTTGTTAAGAAAAATTGAAGTTCCTCAAATTTTGATACTGTGGCAAGAGGATTGAAACAAATATGGTCAAATTTTGTGATATTAGGAATAAATTGAAAACTTTTGTGGTTGAAGGATTTGCCAAAACAAAATAAATATTTTGAGAAAAATAAATTGAACTGCAAGGATTTCCTACCTCCATTCAAGTACTCATGGGTGGTTCCCCCCAAATATTGAGCTATACACCATTAGTTTTTCAACATTGAAAAGTATGCACATAGCTACATGTTATTCTATGCAAATTGTTATTTGCCAGTAAAAAGCCTAAAATATTATTCCATAGCAAATTTCACAATAACAGGATGGCATGGAGCTCAGTGTTCAATACTCCACAATTAGTTTTAAATGAGCATTGCATGTCATGTAAACTGCCTAATTTTTGGATAGCAATAAGATTCTTGTCCAAGCCTGGACAAGACATCAATCCACCTTTTTTTTGAAGCTTTTTCAAATGATTTACAACTTGTCGTTCTACTGAAAAAATGTCGCGTGTTGAACAATAGTTTGCCCCACTAGGATTGGGATACAATAAAACCGGTACATCTGAGAGTATGGCTGAAAACATTGCAGAGATAACTTCCCAAATCATAGTTGGTTTCTTTTTTTTCCAGGTTGTTTTTTTCCAAATTGGTGATCTGTTTGCTCCCCTACTTTCAAGTTTGGGATTCTTGATGAAGGTGGGGGTGGGGTGACATGCTTACCACATTGGTTTATGTATCCTGTGTTCTCCAACTACAATGTGATCAAGCCTAATGGTTATGATATCAAAAACTAGAAAAAATAATCGTTTATCCACAATTTCATCCTATAAACTTAGCTGAAATGTATCTTCTATCTACAGTATCCAACCAGATTGATCATTATTTGTGTCAATTGATAGAATGCATATTGTCATGTTCATTGATAATATTAAAACACAGATGATCAATTGTTTACAGTCACTAAAATACCTGTCAACAACATCAAACGGAAAATGGAAATATCATTGTATAGTATTGGTAAACAGCCTGTCAAATTTGTTTAGCAGAGAATGAGAATATCATCAAATGGAATCGCTAAACTTTCTATCCAAAATATCGACCAGAGAATAAAAATATCATTGAATGGAATTGCTGAACAAACCTTCCAAGACATAGAGGGTAGGAGAATCCCCTAGCGTAAAGGTGGACTACACTTTGAGACGTTTAAATTTTATCTTCTATTTATATACATGGAATCGGGTTCAGTTAATAACGTGGCTCTAGGTTGCAAATTGCAATATTTGCAATCTAATTTGTCTATAGTTAAATAACATGAATGAATAAATAAATTTGAAGTTTCACTAAAGAGATAAATAAGTTTTTTCTCAAGAACTTGAGCATCAAGTTGAATTCTTTCTCATTGGTCTGTCAAAGATTTGAGGGCCTAGGAAGTACCAATTCATAAGCTAAGATTTGTACCATTTTTTCATAAATGCAACACACCCAAATTAACTGCCAGGATATGAAACCTAGCCAATTACATATTTACAATCATATTAAAATGAAAATTTTGACCTGCAGGGCTCATTAAAGGTCAGTCATCATTGCAAATTGATGAATAAAACCCAAAACAGGGGCCAGACATATTGTAAAAAAAATAATACTAAATACAACAACATGCTAATGACCAATGATGAGGTATGACTGAAATAAAACAAAAAAGTTATCAACACAATCACTGGTAAAGTTTTCAAAATCTGATCATTTTTTCCAGAGCACTTCTTCTTGTAGTTTATAATTGTTATACATCAGAGCAGAGGTGCGTCCAAGATGTGGAAAAAATTGGCTTCCTACCATCTATTTTGGTGGAGTAAACTTCTATGCTCTTAAGAAAGCTGGTGCATACACTGCCTCACAATAATGTAAAAAATATGCAGGCTATGAAGCAATTCTTACCCCAGAGGCAGCTGTTCAAGGCTATGCAACATCCTCCCAAAATCCCCAATATTACAATGAATAACCTCAGGCCTAATCATTCATAGACATTTGTATCACTGTATTGCATCATCATCCAATAAGATGACAAGAGCCTAATAGTAGCTAGGCCGCATTGGAAAAACATATAAATTTATAGCAAATAAATCTGCAGAAAAAATGTCTGCGTTGAAATTTCCAAGTTTGTATCTGCCCAATCTTGGTGCATTGGAATTATCAATGTAATGTGATATTTGCTGCATGCATTGTGAGTTGAAATTTCTTGATGAAGCTCCTCCATACATTGATTGCATTGAAATTTGACAAAGGTGATCTAATGTATGTGTCAATGTAATGAAAATGGTTTAAAATTTGGTTGAAAAAACGTAAATTTACTACAGAGGAACAAATGAAAGCCAAGCAATCAAACAATGGCTTAAGCTCCCACACTCCAATAAGAAAGCGTTATCAGTCAAGCAGCCTATCACAATCAAATTCCTATAAAACTTGCAGTGGTTGGTCAACACACAAAGGCTACTACTGCTACATTCCACTGAATCACTACTGATGGAGTTGACAAGATAGCTTTGACATGTAACATTGCCGTACTGCCTCTGTCATACAGTGGTCCTTCAGTCAGTTGATCAAGCAAGGATGCAAATTGATACTTTTTACACTGTGACACCCATTATTCTGACAACATGGATAAAAAACAAGTAGTAAACTCCTGCTGAATCAATTGATTCTAACTCTATTGCCTTCTCAGGAGTTTCAACCACTATTCTAGGAAATTTAAAAAGTGGGGTGAGTAGGATACTTTTCATTGTTTTTGCATATTTGTTTTTTTCCTCTCACAATGCGTTGTACCACTTTCCAGCATCATTGCATTTGTAGCTACACACTATGCTGTTAAACACTTCATGACACTTTTAGAGAGTGGTTCCAGGTAGCGGTGGGACGATACTAAAAATTTGGCCAATACCGATACCGAAGAATTGGTCGATACCAATACTACCACTACTAAAATTGTCCAATACTTTGCGGATACGATACTCGGCCATAAATTTGATTCAATGGTTGCAGTATACATTTCCACTCCAGTAAATTTTATGCCCACAAAGATAAAAAAAAAACACTCAGTCAAGATATTCAGCAATTGACTATCCACCCATCATTTTTGGTTCATAAGTCTGTTAGGCATTTTGACTTTGATACACAGACTAAATAGACAGTATTCCTCAGTGAATCTTGCGGGACTTCAAATTATAATAACATTTTATTTTATATTTTAATGTACTTATAATTTAGGGTTAAAATACAAGCACATCCTGAGTCCTCTCATTTATTTAGGTATTAGGCATGTGCTGTTATATTACAGATACAGACACTAAGCCGCATCCCCTAGAAAGGGGGGTGGCCCATGGCAAGGCGCAACTCGCACCTTCATATGCTCACACTCAAACAACTTAGCCCTTTTGCACTATAAAAACCGGCCGGTAACCCCGCAACATACACTTAGGGTGACAAGTGCGGTCCAAGGATCCATTTTCAGCAGCAGGGTCCAACAGTTTTCATTGGTTTACCCCCACCGCATCATGATGGCCAGGTGCGCCGGCCTCTTCCCCCCCCCCAGCACAACCATCCGGACAACGGGATGCAAAGGGCGGGAAAGCTCATCAGAACAACGTCAAAATCAATCATTCACAACCATTCTCCACTCACGCCTGTTCATTGCACGCTCACTTGCTACTTTCACATTAAAGTCTCTCTTTCCTGGTGCCTGCTTTACACCATCCATCCATCCAAACTTTGGTCTACCTCTAGGCCTGCAACCTCTTGCTTCCACCTTTATCATCCTTTTTACCAATCTCCCTTCATCCATCCTCACCATGTATCTCACCTTTGCAGCCCCCCACAGCCCCAACAGTTCCGTCAACAGAGCACGTAGGCACAAGAGGCAGTACACCTCAGCGGCCAGCAATCAAAAAGAACAGCACGGTACAAGCACTGCAGCAGGACGCTGGTCGGAATGCCCTCAATAGGTCCAAAGAAAACAGAAACAATGAAGACAGTCAACAACTGCACATGACTGTCAGCTCAATGTTGGTTCAGAAATGGGCATCGATGGACTCCACCCTAAGTAGCTGAAGGAGTGTGCTGTGCAATTGACACAGCCTCTCTTTAAAATTTTTAACCTTTCTCTGCAGAGTGGAGTGCTCCCTGATGCATGCAAAAGTTCATTGGTGATTCCAATTTCTAAAAGTAAATCTAGATATGATCCCCTCAACTATCGTCCAGTTAGCCTTACCTCTGTTTGCTGCAAATAGATGGAGAAGATTGTTGCTGCTGAGCTGGTGGACTACTTTGAGTCTTACCAACTCATTTCTTGCAGACAGTTTGGATTTAGGAAGGCTACATCAACAGAGGATCAGGTGTTGCTGGTCTATTTGGTTGTTGTTAAGTCTGTTGATACTGGGTTTGGTTGTAGATATGGCCATGCTTGATTTTTCATAGGCATAAGATGTTGTTTCCCATCCCATTTTGCTTCTGAAGTTGCAAGCACTTGTGGTTTCTATGGTTGTGTTTAGGTGGATTGGTAGTTTTCTTCATTCTTGAATTATGTGTGTTGGCATTGATGGAGTGAATAGTGAGCCAAGGAATGTTCTGAGGGGGGTTCCACAGGGTTCAGTCTTTGGTCCAGTCCTCCTTCTCATATATATGTGTTAATTTTTTGATGGCTGGCCTTTTATCTAAGTTTGTCACATCTACTGATGATTATAAAATTTATGAGTCTTTCGAACGTCATGATGTTGTTGGTGGTGTGTATGCTTTGCAGGGAGACCTTGACAAAATATTCCAGACTGCATCTTCATGGAATTTGTTTTTGAACACTAGCTAGAAGACGTTTTGCTGGTGTGATTGGTCCCTGTGCAGAGGCTGTTTACACTCTTGGGGCTGCTCTATTTCAGTTTGTAAAAGTTTATTGCAATTTGGGAGTTCATGTCGATGTTAGTCTTGAGTTTCATGACCACGTCAGAAGTTGTGAGAAAAGCTGCTGGTCTGTGTAGTGATTTGCTTAAGTCGACTATAAATTGAAGCCCAAATTCTCTGGTCACACTCTTCGTGGCACATGTCAGGCCCATTTTTTATTCCTGCTCCTTAGTGTGGAATCATGGTTATGTCCAGGATGTGAAGTTGCTTGAGTCTGTTCAGATGAGGTGGACCAAACAGGTGCATGGTCTGTCTGAGATGTCCTATCATGAAAGGCTGATGGATCTAAATTTGTTCTCAATCAAGGGCAGGTTACTGAGAAGTGACCTCATACAGTATTGGAGAATTCTGTGTTGTGACAAGGAGGGTTTTGATTTTTCCATTCTGTTCCAAAGGTTGCTGGATGGTAGGACGCAGGGTCATCCGCACAAACTCTTGATGCCACTCTGCTCTGTGTATGTGGCAAGAAGGTTTTTCAATATTCGATGCATTAGGATATGGAATGAGCTGCCTGCTGCTGTTGTCAAGTCTGCTACCATTTCTGCTTTAAAGGCAGGGTTGGCTGAGTTTATGGGGAATAGGTTTTTTGAGTGCTAGGGTTGTGCGATCCCAGTCATGTTGGCAAGTCTAGGGTGTGATTTGTCCTGTTGTTTGTTTCTGTTCTTTTTATACATGAGTATTCATTTGCTTTTTTGGTTTTCTAAGGGGTTGTAGTTGTGCTTTGGGTTATCATTTGAGTGGCTTTGGGTTTGTACTCTGGAAGCCAATAGTGCGCATGCCTTCCAGCATCTTCCCGTTGTTGTTCTGCGGAGTCTTTGTAGGTGCTGGCCCACATGGCTGTGCTTGCCTCTCCTGGCTTGGTGCACCTGAGGACTGGGTATGCTGAGCCCTTGGAGGGGCTGCCAAGTTAAGAATGTATTGTGGAAAGTATAATCTTTGATGGAATTGCTTGGTCAATGAAAGCCTCAATTGATGTCCTGTGGTGAAATTTGTCCTAGTTTTATAGTTCTAAATGAATAACAGTTACAGCTCTGGCCAGGTCCCGCAATCAGCTGTTCTTTCATTTACGGTCTCATTCGCAGATGGTCTCTATGTAATAAACCTTATCTCAACTAGTCCTATGGTCATCAGAAAAGCATCAATTGTCCTTATTCTTAAATTACAAGAGTAAACAAAAAATCAGCTGATTGCCGGGTTGGAGATCTAAGGGTTATTTTTTTTTTAACTAGAAAATTAAGACGATTTAACCACAGGATATCAATTGAGGCCTTCATCGGCTAAATAAAATTTAATTTAATTTTTAAAAAAATCCAACTTTTGGAGATACATTTAACAATAAATTGGCAGAAGTGTGAAATGACGGTTGTGGAACATGAGCTTGAGAGCGGATCTACAATAATGAGCAGGTGGTGAGTCATCATTATTATGCCCCATGTTTCATAGAATGGACATTATTGACAGCTCTCTGGCAAGGAATTTGCTAGTTGAATACTTCAAATTTGAGAGTTAGCGATTAATAATAGCACTATAAACTTATCAAATAACTGTTCTAGCATGAGCTCCTTTTCAAAAGACCAAATTTTATGTTTGGCAACTAGAAAAACAACAAAATTCCTGAGTGTTTGTTTACTTATTCGTTGTTGAGAATGGAAAAAACTTCTCCAATTGAGCAAGCAAGCGATCGTCAAGTGACATCATTTCACTCTCCTTTTGCTGCCTGGAAGTTCTGTAATCAAATGGAAGACTAATAACTGCGTATGATTACAATTTCAGTGCTGTGTCCAAATCTTCCTTGCCAAAATGAGACAAAGTAATTAAAACATGTAATGAAGGCATTTCATAGGCATCCCAGAAAGGCACAGGTGTAGCTACCAGCAGCAGTGCTTGGTCAGTAGTGACTCGGCGTAGCTCATGGAGGTATACCTACATGGGGTAGCTACAGAGAGGTTGTGTAGTGTCAATGTATGACAGTGTGGGCCATTGCTGTTGAATGGTTGTCACTTTCTGCCACTAAAGGGCCCTATTATAATGTGGTTCTGCACTGTATGTGGCGCAGGAACAGGTTGTATGCCCCTGATTGGTACCTTGTTGTCAGTGTTGCTGGAACATCGTTGTCAGTCTGAATGTTAACAGGGTCCCAGCTGCGCTCTAGAGCCTACTCGGTGGAGAGCTCTGACTGTCTGAAGCCAGATTGCACAATTGGGCGCGGGGTTGAGAACATTACGTGAGTTTTCATTGCTGAACATCAAGCCGACCTTTGTGTGCGCTCGCAGAGTTACATGCGCTACTGTCGCAAAAAACTAACAAATATATTTTCAGCTTACAGTTAGAGAAGCGTATGCCAGTGTTGTGGTGCAGCCTTTTGCTGTGCCACCCATGTACAGTTTGTGTTTATACTGTGTTGAGTTGGTGTTTTGCGCCTGGTCATCATTCCTCTTTCCTCCCCTTTTAATGTCTTGGAAATTCTTTCACAGATTTTACAGTAAATTGCTGTGTGATTGTGATTGATAGTTGAAGGGAAAACATATTTATTGATAACTGCACACTCTGAACATCAAATGCCATCAGTCCAGTGTGCAGTTCCAGAGAACTGTGTTGACATCGATCAAGATAATTGTGAAGGTTTATGAGAGGGAGAAGGTGAGCACTTTTGCCACTGTAATATAGTACCTTGATGAGGGGTTCTAGAGAGGTGCCTAGCATCATGCTTCATCTTTGGCTGCTGAAGTAGATGGAGAGGGTTTAATAGAGACACTGTGAAATATGATGCTGTATTGATTAGATGCCGCATTTGATTTTATCATGTGGATATGTGTGCAAATTTGAGAGTGAAATGGTGGTAATATAAAGCTAGGATACATTTGATTTCATCATGTACAGATGACTTATGGTGACATGTTTGCCTAATAATGCTGTGATAAATGGTAATATGTAGCAGATTTACGAAGGTGTGATGGTTGGCTGCCCAGTGCCTGCCTGGAATGGTGGGGGGGATGAGGGATGGGTTGTTTACAATCTCTGTGTTTCAGCTCTTCTCATTTCTCCTTGCTGCTGGAACCTGGCCCGGACATCCATCTGCCTTGCCTCTCAGCATGCCTCTGGGAGTGTCCCTGCGGGGCTGCACTTCCAGCTGTTCAGCTTGTGGTTGCACTTCTAGAGGTGAGCAAAGCTGTTTTGTTGTCAGTCACAATAAATCTTTCAACTCGAGTGCCATTGCGGTTGTGCCTATCTATGTACGGCTTGATAGCTTTGTAAAAGTTTGTTCATCGGCTTGCATTTTTATGATCCATTGTTCTTGATTCCCACTTTGGTAAATTGTGCAATACCATCCCAATTTGAGGGTGAAGGCTGTGATATTCATTAAATTGGTGTGTAGTCAATCATTTTTGTTATGTTCCCTAACTAGCTGACCTGTTCTTGATCGTGTTGGTTTGTTTTGTCTGTTTGCTCAACGCCATAGCCGCCCTCCCTGTGCTCTTGAGGTCTGCAGCTGTCTGTGGTGCCTGCAGCTGCACCCAGATAAAGTGATTGATTGTTATGGTTGGGATGTCCATCCTAATCACTGATTCTTCTTTGCAGCATTAAGCTGGGGGGGTGAGATACTGTAATGACAGGAGGAAGAATCTGGTATTCAGCTTGTGTTGGTGGAGCAGTAGACTGTGATCCTGAGCCTTTATTTAGCAAATACAGATATTAATCATGACAGACCATATGAGGGTTACTTTGAATGAAATATGCTATAAATAGTCTATGAATGTGTTGATATGATATTTTGTTTTCGGTAGTGTGCCTTGGTTTTGTCAACAATAATAAGTGTGATTGCCCCAACAGCTTGCCACCTGGGATTACCAGCTGGGTGTGGTCCAAGCAGCCTGGAGTGCTGGACCAGGTAATTGCTAATTTAGAATTGTGAACTTTAACTAACATCTAGTGGAAATATACTGCTGTGATACCGAGTAATATATTGTTAGGTAACAGCTGTTGACTGTCCTAATGAGTCATGTTCCCTGATATTTCTTGTCAACTGTGCATAATAAAGTCTATATTGCAATAGTGAACACTAGTGTACATATACTGGTTAGGTTTTAATTCAATATTTTATCTTTTCCTACAGAATTCTAAGGTTGCTGTTTTAATTTGAATTACTCTTCAAATATTTTTGTCTTTTAGACTGGGTCTAACTGCATTTATATCTTTTGTGTTTTGCAGTAAGTTTGTATCTGCTACCCAAACTTGACGTTCTGGTTCCCCCCTCACTTTGCTCTAGAGCTTTTGCTAATAGTTAGGTCTCCTCAAGATTTGTGTCCTAATTTTATAATACACTCTAAAACCATCCAAGAGTTTAATTCTGCACCACCTAAAGTACTGTTCCGTGTTTTATTACCAAATAACTAGTCTGGAACTGCTTGCCAGAGGACCCTGTGATAATCATTCGACGGGCGCTGTAGGTTCGGGTCAGCCACTTCTAAACCGGGCAATGGACTTCAGAATTACAATTTGGGATGACCGCACATAGACGCAGATAACTTGCCAACTAGGTGTCCTCCAAAACAGATTGAAACTTCTAGATGATTCTTTTACTTTTGGTAGTTATACAAATTATAATTAACAATCACTGTCAGTTCTTATTGAAAAGAGCCACCAATAACAACACTGTTCACATATCTTGATTCCCAACCATACAACTGACGAGGGTAATGTGTAATTTTGCACTTCCCCTCTGGCTGTTCGGTAAATGTTTCACCCAACTTGTTTAGCAGCCGTGTGACGTTGGTGTTTGTTTTCATCTACTGCCGACGTGCAGAAATGTTATTTAATATTGAAATTTAGCTATTAATTGCATTCATGCTCAAGTCCAAACACTGATGCAGTCCATCTTTACTAATATTGCACGCTGTATTGTGAATTGTCAATTTTTTATTCTCCTGCCATAATATGCTATATTGGTTTTTATTCATTTCGCCGACAGCTGTCTATCCAGAGTGTTCGATAAAAGGAATTACTAGTTCTTCAATGATGTTGTTGTGCAGTGGTTAGGAATCTCAATGTCAGCTTGCATTGATATGCTATGGAGGAAAATGCATGCATAAAATTGAAGCACACCAAATAATTTCAAGATTTGTCTACCTGCAATATACTGTTCTTTGCGTGCGGTATTTTAGAAAGATGTCTTCACCTGCGCTTCAACTCAAGATTTCACATGCGGACCAAATATTTCTTATTAATGTTTGCATGCGCTGCCTGCCAAATTGTGCAAACTGGGTCTGAAGGTGCAGTTCAATCTCCTTGCGGGGAGTGTAGGGAGTTAGATTCATCTGATGCTGCCAATAAACTGGTATTCATGACCTATAATGAACACAACACTACAATAAATAGTTTGCTTACAGGACAAGGGCAACACCACAAGTCTGCTGCTGGATGTGGATGACAATTCAAGTTTTCCCACCTGGCTAAGATGACAGCTTGGTATAATATGTTGGTGACAAAAAGGACAACTTGATTATCAATGCTTATCTTGGATGACGGTTGGGACGCAGATTACAGACTGAGATTTGGCGGGCACTTTCTAGCATACCAGTCGATCTTGGCGGTGCCTTATGCAACCTTTGTAGACTGGTGTATGGTAAGGAGCTGCATTGACAAAGAAATCTGAACATAACAAATGCTTCCCAGTGAGAACCCTTGCTGGACAAAAATCTGCTAACCCACAGACAGTTGATCTCAACAGTTTGGCAGCCCATCTGGCACCAGCCTTAGCAGCCACCACACATATATGATAGAATCCATAACGTGTTTCCACACCCAAACCCATACCTTCATGTTCAGTGACTAACTTATAAGCTCTACCTTGCATTAAATAATTGCTTACTGCAACAAAAGCTAACCAATTTATGCAATCTCTATAGAAGGGGAACAAGGCAATCATCCGTCTCAAAGAATGTTTTAAATAGTAACAATTAGTCTCTACACTTTGCTAACAGCACCGTAATCGGTAAGAAAAAGCAACTTAGATCTGGAGATATACTTCCAGGTTCCTATCTTTTGCCAAATGGCTTCATAAGATGAGTAGCTATGAACTGTTCATATACAAAATATTATGAGAAAAACTTGGATCTTTAAGCGAATGTGCATTTTAAGATAAATTAGAACATAGGTAAAAAACTATAGGTAATTTTATAGGGATTGGCTCAGATACATACCCTCATTCTCACTTCATAATCTGTATATCTTTTGTTTCCAAATCCATGTGTGATAGGGTTTATGACATCAATTTCTAAAAAATTTGCAGGTGCGGCATATGCATCATCAAGAGTCTGTTTTTTCGACATTAAACGGCGAGTCGCATCATTAGCTACGTCAGCCATGACTGAAATCTACACAGATTACAGTGGCAGATCCTCCCACAACTGAAGACAGAGTGTTGCCAGAGTTCATTAGCTGTGGTCACGGCAAACAGAATGGATGAAGACCAACCGACGATGACGTCACACTCACGAGGATATCACCATTATGGAACTGCGCCGGCAGAGCCCAACCTAGTATCAGGGAAGCTGATTTATTTATATTGATCAGTAGAAAAACATTTGATGAGAGATTTGTAAAAATGGTGACGAAGGAGGAGGTGAGTGGACATGGGCCTTGGGGTAGACCGAAGTTTTTGTTGATCGATAGTATTTAGTAAACGTTACCAAGGAGAGACACGAGTGTGGAGGTAGGAAGAGAGCGTGCACTGGACAGGCGCGAGTGAAAAATGGTGGAGAATAGATGATTTTTGTCGAGGTGCTTTCTCGCTCTTAGCATCTCGTTGAGAAACGGGATGGTCGTGGGTGGGGAAATGGGGTGGTCCCATTGACCCGGCAGAGGTAAATCAATCAAATTACCGGGTTCGGCTGCTGCTTTAGCCTTGTGTCTGTATCTCAATACAAAATAAGCTTGTAATACTTTCTCAACAGAGCCTCCACGGCTTTACGTTTTTTCTCTAAGCATAATATCAGTTTATTGAACAGCTATATAAACGTATGATAAAAACATTGATAAAATTTTATTATAAAATATCGCAAGCAGAGTAGGACAATTGAGACATTTACTTTAACCTATGATTACAATGATGAACAAAACTGACACTATCAGTGAGAACCCAGTTACAAAATAACAGCACAAAATGGTACATATACTAACTTTAGCTATACGTAGACAGCAATTCTCTCCTTCACCAAAATAATAACTCGGAAGTGAGCTCATCGGGAGAGCAGATTGCAGTGAGTATTTCATTAGAAGAGCTCATTACTCAAGTCATAAGGCTATGTGCTCTCTACGAAACTCCCATAATGTGATCTGACTGGTTTTCAGCTGAAAAACTGCTTACTGACAACGAACGTGAGCCTCAACGTCAATTTTCTCAATTGACGTTGAGGCTACAATAACTAGAAATTTTGAGTTGCTGCTTTCCTTACTTAATAAGACACTATATAATGGTATCTTTTAGTGTATGAAGTACCTAATGTGTGATTTTTAACCCGTAAGTTAAACAGGCTTATACTGCGGTCGCTACACAATTTATTTTAGAAATTGGAATGAACCTTAATCCAAAAAAAATATAATACATTGGGCTTTTAAAAATAAACGTGAGTCAGCTAACCCACTTGAGCTCTGTCTTCATAGAACACAATATATTCGAGAAGACGGAATGAATCCTAGTTCAGAAAATTAGGGCGCTTCGTACTAATACAAATTAACCAGTAGAGGTATGAACTAAAAACAAGATAATGTTACCTAAAGGTTCGAGGACAAAAATGTGAGCGGTACGTTGGCCTATTGAAAATATGTATTTGCCCTGCGGGTTAGAAATGCGCACCCTTGTATAATGCGTACGTATGAGCCGAAAACAAGAAAATTTTACTTAAATGCTCGGGAACAAAAATGTGAGCGACAGGTTGGCCTATTGAGAATATATACTTGCTCACGGGTTAGAAATGCGTACCTTTGAATAATACGTACGTTTTCCTCGCAGGTTAAAAACGAGTTAGAAACACGTACATTTCCCCGTGGGTAAGAACACGTGCCGGGCGCTAAGTAAGGTTAGGTTAGAAAAGCAATGTTCCAACAATATACTTGTAACGTAACCAGCAAAATCGAAAAGCCTATTTGCTGGTAGATGGCAGTTCTGTTAGAAGGCCGTCTCGCTGTTAGATGGCAAGACTGGTAGAAGGCCGTCTCGCTGTTAGATGGCAAGACTGGTAGAAAGACCACCTCGCTGGTAGATGGCATGACTGGTGGAAGGCCGTCTCGCTGTTAGATAGCATGACTGGTGGAAGACCGTCTCGCTGTTAGATGGCAAGACTGGTAGAAGGCCGTCTCGCTGTTAGATGGAAGTACTGATAGAAGGCCTTGCGCTTCAGTGGTGAGAGGAAAGAGCAGTGAAAAGTGGTGGAAAGTTGATAGAAACAGTAACAGTTATGAGTCTGAAGTGATGAAAGACACGCACATGTGTTCACATCAGTCGAAAATTCTCACAGGGTCAATGTTGTTCAAGTACAGTTCTATCGCTTGTGTTGAAATTTGCATTAAACAATCTCACTAGGGCAGGTTTCTGCAGCCGATAAAATAGTTGGCAATTAGAACTTAGCTACTGACACGGTTCTTACTTAATACTGTTTATGATGTACGTTGCCTCGTCACAAAACGAATGCTGACGAGAAAACACGTATATATTCCACTGTCTTGCATATAGCTTCGGATGTAACAACTAAAAGTACCATGAAAAATGTTATTGTGTTAGTGGTTGCCAAACGACATCCAACAAAATGTCAATAAAGGCGACAATATATTTCAGGTATTGATTTTCACCTATTGTTATTAAAACTGCCTTGAAAGAGTCTGGTTGAGCGATTTAAAGCCTCTGTCTTTGAAGGGGCCGCAGTATGCGGTGAGGGAATGAACGGCAGCGTAGTGGAGGGGGGTGGCGGTTGAGGTTGGTAGGACGCCGTCTCGCTGGTAGAAGGTTACAACGGTAGAAGGCTGCACTAGTAGAAAAAGTTTGGACTAGACAATAATATTATTTTACTGTTAAGCATGTGGATAATTGTTTCCCTGTCGACGCTTGTAGACGGCAGCACTCTTTACTCCGGCTGGTCCCACTAACTTTTGGCACGGGGAAGGGCAGGACGGCGGTTAGAGGAGCGCAGGGGAAGGGGGCGTGAGCAGTGTGGGTGAGGCCTATTATCGCGGCGCATATACAGAGAGAGGTAAGAAGGGCGTAGATGGGAAAGTAGGGCCAGGGAGCCAAATTTCACCCTTACACTGCTTGAATGAATGAATGAAGTGGGCCTGTTCAGTCTATTATTAACACATAAACATGGTGTTTAGATATGGCACACACTTCGCTAAATGGTCCTAACAACAGTTTTAAGCCAGCCGATTTGGCAGATTATTTTCTGTGGAGAATTGTGTCGCAGATTGCTGAACAACTTCCAATAAAATGACAATAATTACGAGAATATGTCACAAGAGTTAACTTTCACATTCTGTCGTTAACGGTGTCTTGGAGGAATCTTTTGCTAAAGCGATTTAAAGCCTCTCTACTTGTTTTAAAGGGCCGTGCGGTGAGAGAGCGAGGGCAGTGATTCAGGGTATCCTCTGTCTTCACTTAGGGGTCGAGGGTGTGTCATTTCCCTCTGGTGTTCTTGCGTCAAGTTTTCGAGCACGAGTAGAGGGTTGTTCAATAATATTTAGTATATGTTTTCTTATGTTGTATAGCAGCGATTATGATTTTTCGGCTGGCGCTTTTATTTCATACGAAAGTTCATATAGATCGACTTCGTGGAATGTAGAATCTCCTCTGCACATAATAGTAACAGAAAATAAAGCTGAGGTGAACGCGGGCTGAAACATCGTCGAAAGGGACGTTTCCGGAGAGCACGTACGTACGGACATCACTAACATGCGGCGGGGAGACACTCCTAATATCAAAACTGACGACGTTCACACAGTTCACCAAAAGTATGAAGCATATTTCATTTCAGCTTATTTGATAATAGACATGTTGTTAAAGGAAAACTTGTAATGCCCAACCTTCATGCTGGTAGACACAAGATGCTGAAATCTGAGGCATGTTTTGTGCAGGACTGATCTTGTCGATGGTTGTTCATTATCAAATATTACTTGAAAGTATAAACACATGTAAAAGTTTCAGTTATATGAATGAATTGCATGTCACTTCATAGATTACTCTAACACGTCTTTCAAGGTGATTCTGACACCAATCTTTCTTATTTCCACAAACTTGTGGAGCTCGGCTGCACACATCCTCACGCGGCGGAAGCTTTAGCATCCCTTTCTCTGTAAGACCCTACCTCAAAGACGGCCACACGAGACGGGGGAGAAGAGGCTAACGCCTCTCCGAACCCTATTATTAGGGTCGCTGAATGTGCGTGGCTGTAGTACGAATGAGGTAAAGCGGAGAGAGATTGGTGAGATGTTTGTACGGAGGAAGTTTGATGTGTTGGCGCTGAGTGAGACGAAATTGAAAGGTATGGGTGAATGCGAGTTCAATGTGGTAAGTGGAGAAAAGTCTGGTGTAGAGGAAGGTTGGGCACGATAAGGTGTGATCCTGATATTGAGTGATTGGTTATCTCGTAGCGCTACCGAATGGAAGGAGGTGGTCTCAAGATTTATGTGATTAAAAGTAAAGTTAAGCGTAGAAAGATGGGCATTTGTGAGTGCTTACGGACCTAGCAGCGAGAGGAGTGAAGAGGAGAGGGAGAAATTCTGGACTGACCTGAGTGAGTGTATCGAGAGTTTTGGAGGTCATTTCAATGTAGTTGTACTGGGTGACCTTAATGCGAGAGTTAGAAATGTAGTGGTGGAGAATGTGATAGGAAGGTATGGCATTCCCGGTAGAAATGACAATGAAGAAAACCTGACAGGTCTGTTTATGGAGCAGTAGTTGGTGGTCGGGAACAGTTTGTTCAAAAAGCGAGATATCTTCAGGTACACACAGGTAAGGATGGCCCGTGGTGCAGTGGTGGTGGAGAGCGACGATAGATTTTGTGCTGATATCGAGGAGAATGGTGGGAAGCAGTTGAATGTGCGGATGTTGAGAGAGGGTGGAGGAGTGTCTCACCATCTGCTTGTGGAAGGTTGATTAAGAGTGGAACAGAGGTGGAAGGGCAACAAAAGAGTTTGAAGAGGAAGAAAGCAAGTGAAAGTGAGTGGACTGAATGTGAGAAGCAGAGCTGAGGAGTTCCAACTGGCGTTGAGAGAAGAATATGACAACGTGAGAGGGCAGGACCTGAGAAATGTGGAGGATGAATGAAAGACGTTTAGAGATGCATTGCTGAGATGTGCGGAGAATGTGTTTGGTGCGCGCAGTGTGAGCGGGTGAAGAAAAAAAGTTGCGAGCGGTAGAACGAGGAGGTTAAACTGGCGGTGGCACGGAAAAGAGGAGCGTTTTGGGAGTGGTTGCAGGTGAAGTCCGTGGTGACCTATGAAAGTTAAAAAGAGACAAGAAACGAGGTGAAGCGGGTGGTGGGAAGAGCCAAAATGGACGCTGATGCCAGGTGAGGCAGACAGTTGTGCCAGAATTTTGAGGAGAGCAAAAATATGTGCTGGAAAGAGGTGAAGAGGGTGAGAAAGGGAGAGACCGGAAAAGAGGAGGTGGTGAAAGATGACAACGGCCAGTTGTTATTGGAAAGTGGTGATGTACGGAAGAGGTGGGCCGAGAATTTTGAATGTCGAGGATGACAGAGAAGCTGACATTGTTCCTGTGGGTGGTGGTGCTTGCAGGGAGAGCCCCTGGTTTGGATGGCATTGCGACCGAGTGCCTGAAAATGGGTGGAGTAACGACTGTCGAATGTAAGGTCGGCTACTGAGCTTGTGTTTTGTGACTGGCATGGTACCAATTGAGTGGCGCAGTGCCTGCATTGTTCCGCTGTAAAAGGGCGAATGAGATAAAAAAAATGCTGCGACTCAAGAGGTATCAGTCTGAGTGTGGTTGGTAAGTTGTACGGGAGAGTGCTGATCAAAAGGATTATAGACTGTACGAACTGCGCAATTGAAGAGGAACTGTGTGGCTGTAGGAGTGGTAGAGGGTGCGTCGATCAGATTTTTGCAGTGAAACAGGTCTGTGAGAAGTACCTTGCTAAGGGAAAGGACTTGTTCTGGGCTTTCATGGATCTGGAGAAGGCTTACGACAGGATTGACAGGGAAACGCTGTGGAGGGTGTTGCATTTGTATGAAGTGGGCGGACATTAGTTGAAAGCAGTGCAGAGTTTCTATGTTGGCAGCCGAGCATGTATCAGAGTGGGAAGCGAGGCGAGTGATTGGTTCACAGTGAAAGGAGGACTCAGACAAGGCTGTGTGATGTTGTAGAGGTCCTTAATTGACCCAACATTATCCTAATAACACTAAACGTATTATACGTGCATCACAAGCACTATTACGATTAAGCAATCGCATCTTTTGATCTCATTGTTGCATATCTCTGTAAGTAGCTACAACATTTCCGTTCAACTAGTACAAACAGCTTCCAACCATAATGGCAGTGCAATAAATATTTATTTTGGCTGAATAAATATGTATACCCACGCACTAAAAGCCATGGAACATGAATCAGATGGATTTGATTTGATTTGAGCCTCATTTCCACCAGAGCCTCAACGTGAGTCATAATAGGCTCCCCCGTAGGGCTCGATGATTATTGATTCCAGTAGGCTCGCACGCCTAAGTGCGCGAGGAATAAACGAAACAACGCTTTCAACGTTAGAAAAAATGTGAAAATTTTAGCAGTGTCAGACGCACGCTAGTGCGCAAAAGAAAAAACGCTTTCTCGAAACGGACCTCCGCTTCCAATCCTTTAGAACATTACGTTTGATACGTACGCACCCTAGTGCGTAGAGGTAGTATCTTCGAGATTAGAACAAGATCAGCGGCCACACGGGCAATAACAGCTCCGACAGCAACGCAAC